>PQWD01008453.1:0-90409 GCA_019425675.1 Leucinodes orbonalis | reverse complement strand
CGTAACTACAACCATAATATTATCGAAACGTTTAGTTTTAAAATAACGCGATCGGCCACCAGATTTAATCCATAGAGTAACTTAGGTATGTCTTATCGCTCCGCAACTCCCTCGTTACATTTGTTGGCTGCGGTAGCGACCTTTCTCAAGACGTTGGTTCAACGGGCGGAACAGCTTTCTTACCTTCGTCTCTACCAGTAACTGTCGGTCCTCCGACATACGTAACTGGGCTTGCCAAACAGTAAGGTTATGATCAAAGCTATTTACTCAGTTAAAACATACTATATCTACTGTACATTTAGTAGAGGCGACCTCCAGATGGCGTGATTCTTCATATGTTAAGGACAGACGGTAGGTATAGGCATCGCATAAAAAATCTTATTTTTATTGATAGGTAAAGATAGGTACATTGACATATCTAATTACGAATCTAAGGGTACAAGTAACATAGGTAAGCAATTAGACTTAAGACTGTCTTAGTTAGGTTTAGGTGTAAATCTATTAAAAAATATATTAAATTAAATTTTATTCCATAAATTAATAAAGCATATGCCATTCGATACCATGAATTACATACTTAGAAAAAAAATTTAAAAACTAAAACATATTTATTTCTACAAAATAATAGCATTGCCCTAATTTACGGTGCATTGATATTTTAAATCATCATCATCAGCTCATTAAACGTCCCCACCGAGGGGCACGAGCCTACCCGTATAGGGTGATTAGGCCTTAGTCGTCACGGGCCCAGTGCGGATTGGACGACTTCAACACAACCTTCGAATCTCTTCGCAGGCGTGCATGAAGGTTTCCCCACGATGTTTTCCTTCACCGTAAGAGCGTCGGATAACGTACATCTATTTTCGAAAATTCGAAAATACATTGGTACGTGTCGGATTTGAACCTCAGCCTCCCTGTAGAAGGCGACAGTCCACACTACTGAGCCCCGACGCTTAATTTTAAATCAATTATATTATACTCGATTTCGGATTTTTGACACAAGAGGGTAAAGGAATAACCTATTCACTTTTCTAGCTTACACAAACATACAAATTACAGCCTACACTAGATGACTTGGATTATTGTTTGAGCTATGGTTCAAAATAAGCTATTATCTGATGTTAATCGATTTCGACATCGATTCGACTCATAATCACGAGACTTGGAAGAAACATAGATTTTACAGCTTTCTAGATTATTTAAAAATATTATAATGTGACCGGGATAACGTTTCCCCATGACTAATGCAGTTTTGAAGGAAACTTTCAATAGGTACTATATCGCCCTCTTTCCTAAACAAAAGCTACCTGGGAAAGCTTGTACATTATATACATCGCTTAGGTCCAATTGAATACGATAAATATAAAAGGTCATGCTTTGAAAACGCCGGAGCTGATCTTTGACCATGAACGATAACATTTTCCACATTTGACACAAGTATGTGATCAATCCATGTCTTACTGTTTTTAGTTTTATGAGTGCCGTAGAGTGGCAGAAGCTGTATATCGATCGAGTGTAACACATTTGTTAGATTCCGAGCACCAGCATTAGTTTGAAGATTAGTGTTCAAATCTCCCATGATAATAGATGCGAGAAGTTTTCTCTTAGATTCTCTAGAAGCGGCTTCAAAAGCGATAAATAAGACACTGGTGGAGGGCAATAAACCACCCCAAGCACTGCATAAATTTCATCTAACATGACTTGAATAAACAAGTATTCTGTGAAATCAGAAGAATCTGAATGGTGAACAGTTCTCCACGGAATATAAGACCTTATGTATATGGCAACACCGCCTCCGTTTGCGTAAACACGATCGTTTCTAACGAGGTCAAAACCGGGTAGACCAGGGTCGGGTTTGTTTTGATTTAACCATGTTTCAGCAACAAGTATTGCATGTATGCAATCATTTGATGCGATGCTGTCTCTAAGACAATTATAATGTTTGGTAATGCTTTGTGCATTGATATAAACTATGTTAAAATTATTCATGTTGTTCACATTGTTTCGTAGCCACGATGTGAGTGGTAACGTGTCCGGGTGCCGATGTGTCCCTGGATAAGATGAAGGTTCCTGGAAAATAAAACATCAAATATCTTTACTGAATTATTATCTGTAAGAGAACTAAAGTTACCGACATAGCCCGCCGCATTAGCAAGTTGAAATGACAGGGGGCTGGTCACGTATGTCGCAGAACCGATGGCCGTTGGAGCAGATGAGTTCTGGAGGGGAGGCGCATCTTGGCCGTAGCGATAGAAGCCCTCCGGCCCGATGGACAGAAAAGCGGAGGACCGGGATGTCTGGCGCATAATGGGGGAGAACTAGCAGTGAACTATGAAAGGCTGAAGAGACTGAATTATGAAGGTTACATGTATGGGACTTTAGGTATATTATCCTATTAATACCTTTCAAATTTATTTATAAACGTTAATATACAGATGTCATTAAATTGGCTTTATTATTATTGAAAACTTCGAACTATATCGGACAGTTATTTAAAAAAAATTGATCAAAGTATTCCAAATGACTTAATCCGCCTACGCAATACCTAACTTTAAAAAAATATTTTTATGAGCAAAAAATGACTAAAGAATTTGAAAAAAAAATGACTTACATTTATTCAAAAGTAAAAGGTAACGCCCCAAACTGATATAGATAGTTATTGTTTCAATTACCAACAGATTCTGGTAACATAAAAATGTTGTCATAAGATACGAATTGTCACTTTTTTAATAAGTGCCTATACCTAAGTATACATTATTTATATTTATTTAAAATATTGTATAAAAAAAGGCATTTTAAGATTTAGATACTTACATACTCTAATAGGGTGAACGTCTCTCCGCTCGCCAGTGGTAATTCTCTCCCATAGGTGACTGGATTGATTGGCGACTCCTCGTCGAGGTTTTCGGGTGTTGACCAAACCCCCTCATTCCGACTCTAGAACTCCGCACATCACTTGCAGAGTATCGATTTTTCGGTTTGTTTGAATACCCGATATTCCTCCTTTCTGTAGCTAGCAAATCTGGAAAATTACTACCAAGCAAAAGAGTATCGCCTCTCTCGGACTTTTGGATCGCAACCCGTAAAGCTTCGTCTTCCTTTACTTGTTTCTCAATTAGCTTCGTTCGGTTTATAGAAAAACTTGCATGTAAATTACTCAAAATGAGGCATCCATTTTTTAAATGTTTAATAGCTGCGACGTTCTCTTTATTATTAAGCAGTGTGCGCATAGCTTTAAAAATCGCTGTTATAGAAGTTCCTATTTGCTGCTGTTGTATGCGCATACCGTCATCCCTGTTAAGTATCCACATCGGAACAGACTTTTTGATTTCAATATTTAGGTCGGGGGCATAAAGCAATCTACAATTATTCGGTACTTTATATTCGTTGGAAAGATATTCATAGTCTAAAGACATACGTTTCATTAAATCGGCTGATGAAATTTTAGGATTCTCTCGTCGATGTCTTCACCATATTCATGATTGTGATTTTGAAACGGCGCTAAGGCTAACAACATTTCCTCGTCTAAATCATTATGTGCCACAGATTCCGACGCCGAAGTTTTGGATTCAATATGTTCATCTCTCCGATTTGCAGACTTATAATTTTTAAGTGCATATTCTGATTCTTCTATGTGTTCTTCGTGGTAGCATGACGGTCCAGCGACTGGCGATTTAGCTTTATAGACTAAAACATATTATTTTATTAATATGGTATAAAAGGAAGAACGTTATCAGTCTAAAAAAATATATGTTAATCAATGTTATAAATCTAACAGTCTTCTTACACCACCCATCTTTTACACGTCCCATAAAAACAACGAACATTATTTTCCGGATTCATATATTAAAAAATAATGTTTATGCTATCGACCACAGTATAAAATGAGATAAGACATGTTTTTGATAAATTAATGTTTATCTGCTAAAAGATTATAGTTACCTTTATTTATAAAAAAATAAATAAATGTCCAAGGCATTTATACATTAAAAAAAACTTATTTAGTTTTGTTTTTGTAAATACATTAATTTTATAAATAACAAGCACCTTTGTGTTCTTGTATTGGTAAATACCAATATAAACAGACATGTTCATGCACACAAATGTTGGTTCTGCACGAAAATCGTAACCAGAGCCCTTGGCTTAGTAGCTAACTTCCCAATACCACACCCTATTATGTATCGTAAAATATTGTTTGTATTCGAGGACTTATCGCGAACAGACAATAGCACATCCATTGTTTGCGGAAGTTATCCCCGCGAGTCATTGACCATTTTAAACAATTTTATAGATATTAAGTTCTTTAGTTTCGTACACGTTAGTCATTTAGGTTATTAGATGATACCGATGCATTGTTAATGCTGCTCCGTTAGTTGTTATGCGTCATAGGTTTAATACAGATACGAGATAAGATAAATATATTTATTGCACAAAAGTCAAAATAAATTATACAGGAACTTTAAAATACGCAATGCAATATCATCAACACAAACAAGGAGTATTAATACCTAACTTGACAACCCATTCGGTGTAGGAATTGTTGAGACGTCTGCTATTACACCAAAGGTTCCGGGTTCGATCTCCTGGCAGTAAACATTTGTGTATATGAACATGTATGTTTGTAGTAGTCTGGGTGTATTCACAAAAAAAAGTACATAAGTATTTTATCCGTTCCTTAGAATCCATATTACAGGCTAATGCTTACTTTGGTATGGCATAATTGATGGCGTTGTGTGTATGTCAGTCAGTTTTTTATTTATTGAATAATCGAAAAATTATTTATTATGTTATTGATAACACATATCTGTGTGGCGTGCTATTGGAGAGACCTTAGTACAGTAGCGGTAAGTAAAAGGCTAATGATGATTGACTTTTAAACTTAAATGGCCCTTTAGGTATCGAGACTATCTTTTTTATTTAGGTGATTTCGTCATAAAATGTCATGACAGCCCGAGTTTAGAACATCAAATATGAAATCTCCATAATAAAAATTTCTAATTACATCAACGAATATACTAACCTCGCGAAGAAAGCTCAGATTCTAGAGGACGTTGCGATTCTGTCAATTTTATATTTTGAGCATCCGCAACTGCTTGTCTCGGAACCTTAGCCTTTATTTCATGTTCTGGTTCGTTTTGCTTGGCTTGGATTTCTGGACCTCTATTATATTCGATTCTCTTAATCTTATATTCATGTTGATATGATTCATGATTAGATTCCTGGCGCATAGTATCAACTTCAACTCGTGTGGTGTTTATATTGTCTGTTTTCACATCTTTTTTACGTGTAGCTTCTGATTTTAGTCGTCTGCGTTCCTCTTTATTAGACGATTTATCTTGTACATGCAAATAATCATTTTGTAGGGATTCTTCGGGCTTCCGAACTTCTTTTCGACTTTTGGCATCTTGACTTTTATCTACAAACCGTCGTTCCGATCCAATATGGTTCGATTTGTTGTGTCGGCTATTTTCTGCGTCTGGTTCACCCCCTTATCTTCTACCTCACGAGTACGTTTCATTTTCTTAGTTTCATGTTCTTGTAATGTTATCCGTTTTTTCTTTTCTACACCTGATTGTCGTTCATTTTCATGAATTATGGCGTTAGATGATAAATCTCGTTCAGCCGGCAGATCACTTGGCACGGCTTGCTTTGTAACTTTATGTTGAATACGTTTTTTCTCACGAATCGATTCGAGTTTCCTTAGTAAAGTTAATTCTTCGTCGGAACTGTTACTATCCGACATGTTGTACAAATCGATGGTTAGGTATTACTTTGCAAAAAATAAAGTTATAAACCGACTAACACTCACAGCGGACTAACGTCCTGTGATTAGCTTTTTTGTGCGTTCCACTGATACTGGTTTATCTATATAACGATAAGGTGCACATTAAGCGTTGGCAGTACTGCTGCTATGTGTTGTATTAATACATCAGCAAAAAATAATGCAATACTTATTGCACAATGTCAATAATATTGAGCTGAGATACTTTTTGAGTTTGAGTTTTATGTTTCATGTTTGATCATGACCATGTCATGCCATGCCGTGGTTAGCGTGCAATATAAAAAAAAATGATGTTTGTATATTTTTAAGACGAATTAGTTGCTAGTGTGATATTGGGTTCATACTCTTTATTAAGGCTCTAACGTGAAAAAAATATAATATAGGTTTAAAAACTATAACAACAAAACATGCCCAGTGCACCTATTTAGTATAAATATATAGCTACATTGTATCAAAACATTTAATACAAGTTCGGGATTACAATAATTTATACAATTCAAACAACGGTTACATAGAATATTCATATAAATAACTTCACAAGAATGGAATGAATATCACATTTTACAAAAGCCATTTGCTTTTTGACACGTAAATAATATAAGAAATTTATTTACACTCTGATTTTCACCCTTATTGCGTTTGTAATAAAAGCTTATTTTCTGGTGCATTCAGTGAGTCTGCTTCATAGTAGATGGCGCAGCGAAAAGCGAAGGCACATTGGCTTGAAGCGCCGGCACGCCCCCCGTGCAATATACAAACACGAGCCACGCCGCACTTGACCAAATGCTCACTGAACTGTAAAAATAGAAAATACAATGTACGTATTATTCGGGTAGATGTCAAATACAAAATAGATCGAATGCACATTAGAGACAAAAATTTTGGGTCTTCAATAATTATTTCAGTCTAGGCTTTCCAGCAGTCGTTTCACTGTACTGAGTGATAGCCCAATGATAACGAAGCGACATAGCAACGAAGAGAGAGGTAAAAGAAAAATATAAGGAAAGGGACTTAAGATTCCGATAACTTTGTACACTCTACAAACCAATGCTGCCGATGCCGATCTTTAAGAACGCGGAATCGAGCATGCCCAGACATGATCAACAGTCATACATAAGCGTTAAAATTTTAATAGTTTTGCAAAGTCGCCTACTACACCGCACTACTCTATAGCCCTTGGCTGGATTTGGCCGAGCCCATGTACTCTACATACATATTGTGCGCAGCACTTAAATATTTGAACCTAGAACGTATTGTACGATTCACCAAAGTTGACCACAAGTGGTGGCCGTCTGCGCATGTATTCTCATGTAGAAAAATTAAAGGTAATGATAGTCACGCAAAATAATTATGTTATAAAGTAAATAATCATGGGGCTAATCATTCTACAAAATATTTCGATTTTTTCTGTTCAACTCATCTTATTCCAAAATTTTATTAATCGTCTTCAATCTGTTATGGATTCATACATGATAAAATTTTTGGTTGTCTCATTTCTAAAAGCCTTAAATAACCCATTCAGGCCTCACACACCATATAAATTACAAACGTGTTGCCGTCGTTTTTGCTTTGTATGTTTTGAGTATTTTACAATCGAAAAAGTATATTTAATACGAACAATCCTTCAGCCATCCTTTTCGAAGCAAGATAAAATAGCAAATCTCAACAAATGGCTCAATAAACACGAAAATTGAACAAGTATTAAAAAATACAACTAAATAGTATTCTAGAATAGTGTGAGCGCGCCAATTTCATAATAGACGAATAGCGATAGAGCAAACTGTATGAAACGCACGCGGACCAATGGCGTCGCCCTGTTCTTACAGTGCTCCTCCAACCCTCCTGCCGTACCTTCAATGGGACCTAAAAATGACTTCTGCGCATGGTCTTCTTTCGTGAATCGTACTGTACGAGTCGGGCGGTGTCGTGATCTATTTTTTTTCATTTGGAACGTACGAGTTGGGCGGTACAGATCTAAAAATTTGAATTCCGAAGGTACCAGTTCAGCTGTGTCTAGGGTTTCTCATTTCTCGACCTTTTTTATTTCTCGGAGCACGAGAATTCTCGACCACTATTTCCCGGGAATTCTCTGGCTGT
The DNA here is from genome assembly GCA_019425675.1 of Leucinodes orbonalis. Lineage (NCBI taxonomy): Eukaryota > Metazoa > Arthropoda > Insecta > Lepidoptera > Crambidae > Leucinodes > Leucinodes orbonalis. The sequence continues at coordinate 82,530 of PQWD01008453.1, read as the reverse complement.
CGAAAAAAATGGAAATTCTCAAAAATGTGTGATTTAACAATAAAACTATACTTTTTATGCAATATTCAACATTTATCAATGATCAACGTTTATTTTTAGTTTCATGTGAGTTTAACTTAACTATAGAAAACTTTAATTAAACGGAATAAACTCTAGCGAGATCTTCTTATCATTATTTCTAGTTTCTACAAACAATTATACTAAATAGTCTTTTTCTTTGAAAGAACAGACTAATAAAATATCTTCTAAAAACAATGTCATCATGGCACCACAATGAAACTTAGTACCTTACATAATAAATAATTTATTTTAGTCTCAGTCTGTACTACAGTTTAATTACTTATAAAAAATAACAATCAGAGTAGTTAAATAATTACGAGTAACAGTAAGGTACATGTTCCTTAGTTTAGTCTTTGTATCAACTTTTCAATATTTGTTATAAATGGACAGTCTTTTCTTTACGTAAGTAAACATAAAAATCTAATAAATAATTAAAATCTTAAGACCAATTACAATCACAATTTAAAGCGGAAACTGCTTCAAAAGCTAGCCCACTATGTCACGTTATTATTAAGAAAATAAGCCTTTAAAAATACGAGGGCATTTATAGCATCATCTGACAATCTGTTTCGTATTTTGTCACAAAGTTTTCTCCAGACAAGGAGAAAACCCGTTCATTCTCTGTCGACGTAGGCTTCACTGACATAACAGCTTTATACAAGTTGACCATATAACTGGAACTCTTTTCTAATCAAGGTTTTCGTTAAAACAGTTTCAATATTGCTCGTAGTTCCTGTGGCTGCCATTTCAATAGCCTGTTTTAGTTTCAGCTCAAAAGATATGGCTTGCTCGAGTTGCTCGTTTTCTGACGTCTATGCGATGCAACACACACTCCGCCGCCGAATTCAAAACGGCATGTATGAAGCTACGAACGAACAATATGGGGTGGGGAAGGGGCACTGTCGATCACTCACACACCGCGTGAGAGTTCAGCCTCGGACGTGCGTGAACGAGTCTGGACGCGTCTACGTCGTATAACGTATTAGAAACGTTTTTCAGAAACGTAATTAGCTGGGTCTTCCTGAGAGGAACTCAAATCTCAATAATTACAACGACCGTGTGAAATATCAAATTTCGGTGCCCTCCTCTAATAGGACAATTATTTCATTTAATACGATGCGTGGCAGAGCCGCGCGGGAGCGCAAGCGAGTTATCAAGTTTTTAAATTTTTGACTGAATTTCTCGATCACTTTTTTCTCGTCTCGAGTAAGGCAAAATTTCCCGAGAATTCTCGGTTCAAGAATTCTCGAAGAGAAACCCTAGCTGTGTCTTTATCACCGCCAGCCACTACGAAGTGCATACGCCTCACTGTGCGCGCATAACTGAGCGCACGTGTATCCATACGACCCAACTGTACGTTGCATGGCCGAACAAACACGACAAGCATTAAGTGAATCAACTTTCGACTAGGATACAAAAGTGTATCCTAGTCGAAAGTTGAACTTCGAACGTACCAGTCGAACTGCGCGCGGCCAAGTCGAGTGCACGCTTCATATGTCCCAACAGTACATTGCGTGGCTGAACATACACGACACGCCTTAAAAAGTATGTACTACTGAAACATTTGAATTTGGAACGTACCAATCGAGCTGTGTCGTGATCACCGGCGGCCACTACGACGGGAATGCGTCTACGGGCGGCTGCCGCCAGTGCGCCGTGAGCTGCCAAGCCGAGCGCACGTGTCTCCATACGTCCCAACTGCACGCCGCTGTATGGCACGTTGATGCTGCCTTCTATACAACTCTTCTCATATCTACGGTTATGTATATTTTATTAGTCACTGATATTGGAGGCAAAGCGTAATAATAATAATGTAGAGATTGCAAATACAAACAAAAAATGAATTTTATGAAACATAAAAAATCCCCTTTTTCTTTGATGAATACCTAATATAAGAATATGTCAATATCTGGATACATTCACACCGCGCCATCTAGCTGGTATATATACATACTTGTATATTTTTGAATACACATAATATACATAAACACACCCAGACCATTAAAAATCTGGCATATTCGTGCACATAAATATTAGTACCGCCCGGTAATCGAACCCGGAACCCTTGCCAACGTCTCAACCATTACAACACATAGGTCGTCAAATGCAATGGTAACATGAAATTATTATATGACAATATGTATACCTAATTTTTCTTATCTTAAAATAGGCCAGTAATCGTTATCAGATAAAAACTTCGATGGAACTTTAGTTAAATATATGCATTTAATATAATCAAGTTACATGATAAAGCGAAGGTAAAATAAGTTTAAAGTATACATTAACCATTGAACACTGGGAATCCAAACACATATAAATTCTATTGAGTCTGGCGCCTTAACGCGTCATTGGCAGTCAAGGGGTTAAGTGGGGAGTCCTAGTATGCGAAAAGTTATGGTCAAAATTATAAGACAATTCGATAACTTATTTAATGTGTTGAAAGACATTTTTATTACCATAATTATTACAATAAAGTCTGTAATGTAATATTTATCTTTTTATTAAGACATCCGTTGTCTTAGGTCTCTTATCCCCGTTAATTTAGTAACTATCTACAGTGCCCTCATCCCAAAATGAAATTTATTAAATGTAGCGCTCTTTAGTGTGTATAAAATTACCTTTAAAGCTCTTAGGCACACATAATTTTGGATTGCAATCCCGTTATGTACTTTGCATGATTCAATAATATTCTTGTTGATTGTAATCTGTTTTGTATGTTAATAATAAATAAAACACAAAATCGCATTACAATCCTGTTTCACGGGACGATATCTGGTACTGCGGTGGTACCTACCTAGACGACTCAGTATCGAGCCGACCACCTAGTAAACCACAAGGTATGTGCGACACATTACTTTTTAACAAGTCACTTTCTCTATTTTGTGATAGCAGCGTATTTTATTCATCACCATTTATCGAATTGGACGCTATCCTTGTACGTTTAACATTTATTTTTACTTTCCAAAATAGAAAATAAAACTATTGAAGTGATGAAATACTCACAGCAAATTAGATCTTATATCGATGACACAACACCTTTCTTGGCACACCAATGAAAAGAAATCCGATAAATTTATCCTCGGGCATATCTCACTGAACAACACGTCCATTGGTATCTCCACTATATCCTAAAATTAGATTGACAATATGTAAAAAAACTCAAAAATTCTTTGAAAATAATTTAAACTTCTATACAGACCACATTTTTTATTGAATAGGAGGCAAACGAGCATACGGTTTACCTGATAAGAGACACTACCGTCCATTAACAATTAATTATTCGTATATTCCCTGTTTCCCGTCAATGATATCCCACGATTGAAGAAAACTGGGATTTCTTACTAATTTCACGCTATATGGAATTATGAACTGGTATTAGACGCAATTATCATAAACAGATACATTTGCATATTGAGGCGAACACTTATAAATTATTGCATGATATCATCCAAAATGCTGGATAAACTAAAATTGAGTGAAGAAAAGGAAAGCTTTGAGGAAGTGGTGTCTCCTGTTAAAGATATGATTTTTCTGAAAATTAAAACCAAAATCCAATAATTACAGTTCGGATAATGTATTTTAAAGACTTTATGATCTTTTAAAAAATCTACCTAATACATTTATAACAAAATTTCGTTGAGATAGGTAATCGTTAAAAAGTTTACCGAAAACAACTGAACTCCATTCAAAATCCTCTCAAATAACATAGAAATAAATATTTACCCTACTATTTTCATGCTATGTGACAACATCATACAGCATTTAAATAAAATAATCCAATAACGAAAAAAGAAATTCGGACTGTAATTATATTGACATAACTCCTCTTATATAATAATATTATTCGAATTTGCTACTATACGACTAGGTATTTAACAAAGTTTCTACTTACCATGGGATCTTTTATTTCTGGATCATTAGTGAATCTTCTGTAGCTTATACTTCGTGGAGAGTTACGACACATCTCTATAGATTCCTATTGAAAAAGAAACGGGGTGGTGGGGTTAGTTTAAAATCCAAAAACTCAAACTAAAAGGCTTACTTGACATATGAGAATTACTTAAAAGCGAATGGACATACTTTTATACTTTTGTTTATAAAAACCTATTCTACATATATAATTAAAAGAATATTTTATTTGATTTTTTATTAGAAAAACAATGCTGAATGGAATATATTAAATATTTATAATCATTGTGAATTCAGCATTGCTGACAGTTTTGTAATACTCAACACACCTTCACACATTCCCCAATATCGATTTCGGGTAAATCGGAGAACAACAGTATGCATTCGTTGACACCCGAAGCGAGCAATGTGTCACGCAACTGCCTGAGAATCCCCACTCCCATAAACAAGGGTAGAGATGGACCCTCCACTAGTAAAGCGTCCCATAAGTGGACTATCTTATGTAACGGGAACACATCTGTAAAAAAACAAAACATCTAAAAAAAATGAAGAACATTCAATATAAAGGCTTTTCGCAGTATTATGGCAGTGTATAGAATGTTAGTATTTTATTTACTTCAGCCAATAGCTTAAAGCTATTGGCTGAAGTACGGTTTGATGACAAAATTATAAATCAAGCTAGAAAAAATATACAGAATACGATCAAATAGGAAACAAAAAATAATTCAAGTGGAACTTTTTTTTATTGTTCTGTTTCTAGTGAAATTAAGAGGTATAAGAGACCTAAAATCAGTGAGCTCAGGTAAATTGACTGGCGCTGAGCAGTTTTGCCGAAAAATAATTAATGCATGTCACTGTAATCGTCCCATACTTTGCTCACAAATATTTGAGCATTACATTTTGTTGTTTAGATTCCTTATTAAGGTTCAATTTGGTTTAACATATTCATGCGACAAGTGAGCAACTACAACACGATCTTACTTTCGTATCATCGATGTATCAAAGACAAAAGTAGTCTGCTTATTTCAATTGCTTCACTGGTTATTCACCAAAAAGCTGACATAACTAAATTACAAAATAACAAGAAACTCACGTGAAAACATCGTAAGGAACCAAGGTATCGCGAACAGCTCCGGCACGAAGTTGATATCGTGCAAGTGAGTCGCCAAAACCGGCTCGTGGAATGCAGTCATCTGCCAAAACTTGGCCAAGTACTCCTTTATCACTGCACTGTTGTCTTTCAGGAAGAATTTGTGAAGGAACTTCGGTACGAACGCCCGTAAACAAGCGAACGCGCGCGCTGCAAGTTATTAATAAATATAAATAACTAATAATAAATAAATATCCACTGACATTCACACAGCGCCGTCTAGTCCCAAGTTAAGCGTGAAGCTTACTTATATTTTTTGTAAATACATTTATATTATACATAGAAAACACCCAGACTATTGGTCTGAGTGTTTTCAATCAGACATGTTCATGTTGTACAAATATTGTACTGCCCGGGGATCGAACCCAGAATCCTTGGTGTAGTAGTCGACGTCACAACCGCTACACCAAATGGGCCGTCATAATATATATACGAGAGCTTCATTGTGTAGTGCGTTCGGATGACAATCACACAAGGCAAGAACTATAGGAATGGACTCTCGAGTCCTTCCGTGTTCCCGATCAAAACTCCTTATCAAAGATAATTTATTTCTATTTGCTACGATTCTGACTCACACGCCTACCCTAAATCAGCGGCGCATAAAAAAGTACCCACTTTTAAACACACCTTCTCAATCTCTTCATAACTTCATAAATGTTTTCCATTTTCTACATTACCACACTACCACTTTATACTTATTTTAAAAATCTTCCTTTATTCAACCTTTAACATTACCAGACCACCTTAACATGCCTGTTTCAATTCATGTCACATCTAACTCCACAGCATTTCCATTTATAACATATATTAGGATATATTTTATTTACCTTCATTACAAAAGTTCAAGTAGAGAAAGGGCGCTGTTAAAGAGTCCAGTCCTTGCCAGTACACATAGTGGGGGTGCGTGAGCAGCCACGCCTTTAGAAGCCTTTTCAGCGCCTTGTGACCAGCCGACCCGCATAGTAGCCAGCAGTACTGATGACAACGCGGGATATCCACGTCTATCTAAAATAAAACAATCAATCATCAGCATGTCTCTTTACAACCCATCGCAGTTCACTGCTGAACAAACCAAAGTTCCCCCCATTTTGCGCCAGATATCCAGGTCCTCCGCTTTTCCCATTTTTTCCCAGCCATCGGTTCTGCGGCATACATGACCAGCCCACAGTTTGGTCTAATGGACTGACGACTTGCAAAATGCTGGTTGTGGTAACTGGGATATCTTACGCAAAACGGGTGACACTTAATGTCGAGCAGCACAGTAGTGTGACTGCGATAGGTTCAAGTGAAGTAATGTTTTGTCCGCGTCTTTGCCCGCGTGGAATTCAAAACCTAAGTTACTTTACGAGTACTACATACCTAAGCTATATACCAGAGAAGTACCGACAGTGGAAAAAATCTTTTAAGAATTGTTATTTCGGTATTTGTTCAGTAGGCAATGATATAATAAAGTATAATATCATTGACTGTAGGTATGTCTTTATTTGTCATGTGTGTTCATGTGGTACAAAAGCGTTAATTTGAATATTACAAACAGTATCTTAATGTATTTGTATAGTTTAGACGTTGAATTGTAATCATCACCTAGGTCGATATTTTAGAGCCTGACAATATATAAGTTTAGGGTATGGTAAGTCACTCACACAACTCAGTTGTTCAGGTAAATCTATAAGCACGAGTTGGCATTTAATATAAAGAACAATAGATATTTTGCGCTTAGAATGAAAATCGAAGGTAAATAAAAATAAACAAGATAGAAAACTATTTCATACAATGCAATTCGACCAAATGATGACTACTAACCAACCATTATTTTAAACGCACTAGTTCATAGCATGCCTACTTGAATAAGCCCTATTTACTTATTTCGTCTATATTTTTCAAGTCAGTGCGCAATTGCTAGGTTTTTCTCGATAATATGCGGTCGTGCGTAGCCCGGGTGAATAGTCACAACACATAATACATGAATCTATTATCTTACGCGTGCTACGTTCGAGCGGATAAAGAATGTGTTATATATATAGATACTGTGATAAAGTTATGAAAGTTTTCAAATATTTCATGGTTATACCAACCATGATATTTTTATAACTTTAAAAACAATCCGCAATACTAATCTATTAGTATTTTTATGCTTACATTTCGCAATACATAATATTTTAATGAATATGTGACCAAAAAAGTTACATTAGCAGAGCGTGGTTTCGATCCACGGACCTCTGGGTTATGGGCCCAGCACGCTTCCACTGCGCCACTCTGCTGTTAGAAGAGTAGGTGAAATATTGCAATATTTTATACTAAGCCTGCTTAATATTTTTAAGAGTAGGTATTTAATTCACACATCAAATAAAAAAAAAAATAATTGAGCAGAAAAACGTAAACCATATTTTTAATATCATGGGTAGGCAAACTGATCTTATGTGGTGCCACGACGTAACTCCGAAGGAATAATGAATGCGTTGGCGACTAAAAGAAATAGGCAAAGTACCAAAAATATAATGTGGAAATGAAAGTTCAAGCATGCATAGAGACATGCAGTGGCGTGCACTCCATATATGCAAATAAGCAGTGCATTCCCCTTTGCATCCAGACAACCCGGAAAATCGACAACATATTAAATGATTCCCACTTATTCACCCAATTTCCTCTACAGATTTTAAACCATGTGCGATCTGCTGTCATCAACAGTATTCAATTTGACAAAAATGTAAATTATTTATTATTTTTGCGATTAGTGTCACTCATTTTGCATACCCTACTCATATTCTCTGTGCACGCCACTGGAGACATGATGCGAAAATAAGATACAATAGCCGTGAAAAGAAAAAAGAACAGTCACGACGCGCCTTATTAAGTGAGTGTGTATATGTATGAATTGTGAATAACAGCAATACCAATATTAGTAAGGGAAGGCACGGACCGATACTGATACCGACCAATAACAGCACAAGAAGAAGACGCGCCGTGCATTGAGCATGCCGATTGGCCAATAGCATTTCCCACGCTTCAAAAATTATAAATTGTAAATTTCATTTTACCGATTTACTTTGAGATCTATCAGTGAATTGAAAAATAATTTTAATTTACATACTGAATTAAGTCTATTATTTTTTATTAAATAGCAACAAGCAGACGTCTCGCCTGATGGTAAGTTATACCTGCACCCATGGACATTCGCAACTCCAAAAGAGCAACAAACCAGTTGCCAACCTCTAAAAAATAACATAAAAATTGGGAAGAAAACAAGAGCATCCGATATCCCCACACACACTCGGTGAAAGCGTTATTTGAATTTGGTTTTCTGTGTAGCCGTAGTATCAGTCGGGTCGAGCCGGCTCATACTTGTCGAACCAGTGGTAGAATCAAAATATATGGACCTAAATTGAATAAATATATTTTGATTTGATTTGAACAAAGTATGCCTGTCCCACACTTAAAGTCTCATACTTCCCATTTACATTACATTAATTTACACACGAACGACTCATGTGGTGAAGTGGTCGAGACGTCGACTACTATACTAAGGGTTTCTGGTTCAATCCAAGGACAGAACAAGCATAATTATGTGTGCAATAACATGTCTGTTTATTATTTATATTTATTTACAAAAAAAATTATAAAAGTGTGTTTATCAGTTACACTTAGCATCATATTACAGACTAAATGCTTAGTTTGGGGCTTGATGGCGCTGTGTGAGTATCTGACGATATTTTTTTATTATTCTACACCTACGTCTTTATTATAATAAAAATTTTAAAAATTAAACTGAATGTTCATCATGTGGAATTTCTTCTACAAATAAACTAGTTAAACTTCAGTATTACCTTTTTAATATACAACATTAAGTTTTCATTCATCAAATCAAACTTGTCTGAAGGCACATTATTGATAATATAGGCAGTAGGCATGTTAATTATAAAAGGTATGCTTATAGAGTTCAATTTTGAAAAACTTCTAGTGTTGCCTTTCGTTTAAATAAGTTTTCTAAAATAGGTAAATACAACTAATCCGTATTAATAAGTTAGGTAGTATTTCAGTTAGTGATGTAAGAGCAGAGTGGCGCAGTGGAAGCGTGCTGGGGCCCATAACCCAGAGGTCCGTGGATCGAAACCACGCTCTGCTATGGCTGCAAATATTTTAGTGTCTTCTTATTTAATTCATATTTAAAAAGGGTGTTATTATAACGTATTACGGTTAGTACAGTATTAGTGTTTTTGAAAGCAGAAAATATCTGTCAGCAGAAATAGCTAATTGGTCAGCTCATAATTTAATTTTGTCTATGGTACCTGTCTGTCAGTAGGTGTGGGTGTTTCCTTGTCTATTCTCTCGTATTGGTCCTCTATGTCGCCGGTGACGCCCAGCAGGGCAGCCCACACTTCTCCGCGAACTAAAGGCGGTATATCCACCTCAGCCTCTGCTCTTATATATTGCGCTGTGTGCGGGTAACCCTGAAGGTTACGAAAAACAAAATGAAAAAGAAATCTATTACATGTAAATAAAATACCGGCTAAAACGGCTGTTATTTATTTCTATGCGACAAACGATATAACAACGTTATGTGTTATGCAAAAAATAATCAATGGGTTTCTGTTTTTGACCGCAATGCTAAGGAAAATAAGATTTGTAATCATTACTCAATATGGGGTTTATTTTCAAGTAATTTATCAATACTTACATGCAAAAGCCTTTGAAACCATATCAGCCTGTTGAACTGGTATTCCGTGTCTCTTTCCCTTATAATTCTGGGTAGCGCCACTGCATCATATTCCTTTTTCCGTTCGTGCATCAGAGGATAGTAGTCATGCGGCGAGATGTGACTCAAACGCTGCTTAAGCAAATCCAGACTATACTTTGCAATTCGACGGTCAAATAGTGGACTTGCTTTCCCGCCAATTGTACAACCATCTAGAAGAATTGCTCTGTAAAACGATTTCAATTACAAACAATTAACAACCCATCTGGTGTAATGGTTGAGACATTTCGTTCCGGGTTCGATCCCGAGCAGTACAAAAATTTGTATATATGAACATGTATTTTCCTTATTACTTAAATTTACGCAATTTTAACAAAAATTAATCATCCACCCTATGTTGTTATAAGGCCTTTAAACAGCATGACTACGGATAGATTTAGCTGTTACTCAGGCTCAACTTTAGTCTTCATAAAACTAAAAAAAACTGTACAAAATAAATAAGCACATAAAAATGATCTGTAAATAATGAATTCATCTGCAACTTACATAGGCATTGACAATATAGGAGGACTGCTTTTAATAAGACCATTTTTCTTCAGCTTCCGTTGAATATCTCCTCCGGCTAATTGCCACAGGTGATAAAGCACCTGCAGCTTACAACCCATCAAACCACGCGGCTTCTTTTGCTCAAGGACCTTTTTATTGTTCAATTGAGACAATTCATTTGTCAACTCATTAAATGTGGTTCGCTCTCTTGGATATATCTTGAGGCATTTCTCAATTACACTCTTCAGTGCATCAGGCAATTGCTGCAGAGTAAAAGAAAAGATAGAATAATTATAACTTTCAGATTAATCAACTGTACAACCAGTCTAGGAACCTAAATGTGACGTAATTATTGTAAGAGTATATATATTTTTTTTGTATGTTTAATACTAACCAAATAAGAAATCTTTTTTAATTTGTATTAAAACAATCACTTTATTTAACTAAAATGGATTTTATTTCATGTAAAATTGTCATATATAATTGTCATATACAGACACCAAAGTCAATCCTTATCCAGTCATTATTAATACAGTAACTCTCACTTTATAAGCCTCATGATAATCATGTTCTCGTGCTATTCTCTCCGCTGGATTGGCGGCATGTACTAATGTAAGTATCCGCCTGAGTATTGGACCTGGCTTGAGATTCTGCCACAGTTTGCCAACAGATAACTCCAACAAGATGATACCAAAAGTCCAGACATCAGCTGCTGGGCCACCACCTCCAAGTACTGTTTCAGGACTGAGGTATTTCGGGAGCCTGCAAAGTAATCACTATAGCTTATTACTTTAGGTGATGTGAAACCTGAATGTTTCTTTTACAACTTCGTACTGAATGTTCATATTGTAAATTCTTTAACAAGTTATATTAATAACATACCCAAGAGGAAAAGACACCTCAGTCCCACCGTGTGTCATGTGATACATTCCATAGTTAAACAATTTCACTTGTCCATTTGCATCCACTAAAATATTGTCCGGAGAAAGAGTTCTGTGAGTGATATCCTTATCATGGAGAAACTTTATCCCACTAGCTATTTGCAATGCTATATGAATTATTTCATCATGGGAGAATTTTGACTTTATGTCATCCAGTGACTGTCCAATAACTTCAGCTACAACTATAATTCTTTCTGTGAACAACATTTCACTGTTTTTAATGGTAGACAAATAGGAGGATCTAGAAAACTAGAGGTTTCCGCAGGAGGGGGAGTGGTAGGGGGGTCCTTAACCCCCCTCCTAACCCCCTAAAAACGCCATATATGTAGGCCGCACATATAGTACAGTTTTACCATGGAATTAATCAAAATCCACTCTTAGCGGAAGTCTATGTCATAATATAAACCTGCATGCCATATTTCAGCCTAATCCATCCAGTGGTATAGGCTGTGCCTTGATAGACCATAATGTCAGTCAGTCTCCTTTGAGTGGTATTTAGATATAGATTGTAATAGGTCTAATTGTCTAATTGTAAAAAGTAAACAATGAGCATACATATGAAGAGAAAACATCCGTTTAAATGTGCATAATTATTAGCCAATAAGAAATTCTAATAATAAATGTTAGTGATATGTAATTTAATCATGATTATTTACCATGTTTGCCTCGGATAATATCTAGATAAGTACATAAGCTAGGATGTTCCAGATTAAGCAGACGCTGCGCTCGACCAAGTATAGTGACCGAGCTTGGTGTCAGAGGCAGTCCATTGCTACCACAAGTTTCACCCGGGTGCTTCTTCGCGAAGAAGGTACAAGCAGCGAATTTGTAGTCATCGTTGTCGTTACTCATTATTTTGTATCCTTGACCAAGTTTGTTTTTGTATGCTCATTTAACACAACTCTTTTATTTTTTAAATAAAAAAAGACATGACAGCCGACAGCAGATAAGCTGTCAATAGTGTCAATTTGAAGTTTTTAGTTTTATTTCGTTTGAAAGGTCAAGGTCTGCAAATATACTTGCATATCGTAAATGTCTTAGATTAAGCATGTACTAGATGTAGTCATAAGACGTTGCCGCTCTTATATCATTGTAATGCAATACACGTCATGTATCTTTGTCTATCACACGAATCCTAGTTACGAGTAGAAGAGACGGTTGATAGACGTTTGACAACTCTGACGTCGTGTCATTTTGTGGCCTCCAAAGAGGCCAAAACATTACGAGCTGTCGTGCAAATTTTTCACAAAGTGTCATAATTTTAATAAATATTTTGAAAAGAAATAAGTAAACGTAGAAAAATGTCGTGTTCTGCGGTAAATTGTTCTTCAAGAACCACCAAAGGAGGAGTAAAAGACCCGGAATTATCATTTCATAAGTAAATATTTGACGACATTTTCATTCATATTACGTAGTTGTAATGAGACTTATGGATAAAAAACATGTAGTAGACGACTTTAAATAATGTTAGACATACATTAGCTTGTATTAATTGTAGAAATTACGTCTAAAACAATTAATATTATGCATGAAAATTTAAGGATGTTACATAGTGATGTACTCAACATAGAATTTAATTCCATCGATAGTATTTCTTTAACAGTTTCTTTTATACAATTATTGAATGCTGACTCACTGTAGATATCTGATTAAGGATTTTGTCCACAATTGCAAATTGATAATGGCCATTGAATAACTACTTACTGAGTTTCTTGCCAGAGTCTTCTTAATATAATCAAATCTTTGAACCGGCGTGGTAGATTCAAAATACTTTTTAATTTCTTTTTAGGGTTCCGTAGTCAAACAGCAAAAAACAGAACCCTTATAGATTCGTCATGTCTGTATGTTTGTCCGAATATCACATCAACTTTTCTCAGAAAATTTAAAAACTATAAAAATATTGTTATAATTTTGCAAGAACATATTTGTGTTCTGTAATCCACATTATAATTTTAACAAAAAAACATGAAAAAAAAAATGTTTTTAGGTCGCATATTTTAAACTGAAACTTTTTTTCATGATACCCACTATTGTGGGTTATCAATGTAGGTATGTATGGGTCTTTAAAAATGATAATGAGGCTTTCAGTATATATTTTTTAAATAAAATAATTTTTAAGTTTGAGTTTGTGAGTGTTATTTAAAATTTGTTATTTTACCGTAAAAATATAATATAGTCTATTTAATACCTACCAATAATAGGTTTTTTTATTTGTTCCAACATCATCTAATTTTTCACCCAGGAAGACCAAACTTCAAAATATTTGCGTATAAAATTTATTATGGTAACGCTTTATTTTTAATTTTTGTTGTAGATAAAATTAACAGCGTTGCTGTATCTGACTCCATGTTATTTTTAACACAATTTATAATCATCTAATTCTGCAGGTGCGACGACGACGCCCGGCTTAATTCTAGCAATATTTCGATACCAAGGTCACATCCCTAGTGACGCACACTAATACAAATCTGTAACTGCACACTAACAAAAATTAGACACCGCCTTTCAATATACAGTCTGTCTACCTCATAATATGTCTATGGTAAATGTGTTTTGACGTAAAAATTATTATCTTTCTTAATTTATGGCTACGGTGCCGAGCTAGGGTGTTATGACAAGTTTGATAGCTACGTTTTTTGTTTTCCTCCTCCTAAGAGCATACGGGCATCGAGTTGATAACTCTTTCCCCGGACTTCTTCTCAACGAGTTTCGGCTCGATGGTCATTCGGTGATTCGGCTATTGCATTCCATATGCAGGACCATTCTCAGCATGGTCTAACTCACCCATGTAGGAGACCCAGCGTGTGACTTGCGGGCGTGACGTAAGCTGGCACTGATTGTTCACCCGACTGACGCCGTCTTATGAACATGAATATTGCGAAATCTGGGAGTTGGGGCATTATGGGTAACAGATGATGTTCCATTCGACACACGTAGTCGGTCTTCTGGGTTCATAACAACGACACACATCCTCATCTCCGCAAAACTGCCCCCCAACACACTTCACCCTCTGATACCATAGGGCACCCCCTGCCAAGTGAACTCATTATGATAGCACGTAGACCGAGTATAACACACTGAGCATGTACTCCACTACGATAATTACATAGCTATAACACAAAACTGAGGTTTTTACAGGTAGAATTTATCAAAATTTGATTATAATTAAAATGTAAGGTATGATACAAGGGATGACAAAGATGAAGTGAATGGGGATCAATAGTATTGTTTTAAGCATCTGAATTAATTTTGAGAAAATGTATAGGAAGAAGGAGTTCAGTTTTGTACATTAAAATTATGTTCATGAAATAGCACTGAAAATGTTTACAATTTTTAGAGAACAACCCACTTTTTCCGAAAGATGAAAAGTATCATTTATTGTAGATGTTCACATCATTAAGAAGGTGAATCCCAAATTATTGCCCAGCATTCCACTCAGCTGAATCACCAAAGAAAGAGTTATCAACTCGATGCCCGTATCCTCAAAGGAGAAGAAAAAAAATTGATGAATTACATAAATATAGGAGAATGGTTCCTAGGATGAATTATTAACCATCAAGTGTGTGTGAGTGTGATAAATGAAAGTTTACAACATTCAATTTGAGTTCTCTCAAGAAGTCCGCGTAAGGTTGCAGTAAAGTCCCACATCTTTGCTAGAACTTATGAGGAATAGAGAAAATTCATTTATTATACATCATCCTCATGTTCATCACTCTTTCTTCATTAATTAAACAAAATAATACTTACTTGACGAGGCAGTACCTTTTATGACCTTAGCCTGTTTTAAATGGACAAATAAAAATAACTGCTTTCTGCTTCTTTCGTTTGTCATTTGCTTGTCTTTTAATTGACAATGTGTCTAAGTTATTTCCTCCGTGTGATCTTTGTAAAATATTTATTCGTATTCTTGTCTTTTTAATGTTGTTTCCTTAACTGTATGTTTTAATTGAAATATCTGGTTGTGCCAAAGGGATAGAACTTTATTTAACAGGTATGTTTGTTTTGATTACAGAGCTGGTTTTAGACGTAGTTTCTGATGGCTCATAATTTTTTACTTTCATTTCATATTTAAAGGTCGAAATGGCCTGCACTCAAAATATTCCACCAAGTAATTGTGATTCGGAGATGGAAGAAGGTGAAATAATAGACGAACTGGATGATATGTCCGATATATCGTCAGAGGAAGAATTTTTATTACGAGAGAGGCTACAGGTTCTAGAGAATTACAACAATGTCCTTGAGCGTAAAAAAGCGAAGACTTCCAATATTAAACCAGGTATATGACTATCGGTGACGATCGTTATGAGTATGCTTGAATTTAAGTAGATTTGTTGAGATTGCACCCTTTTTGCATGGTTTACGAAGCTTCTGGATGTAGATTTGTTTCATAGTACGCATTAAATCTTAAAATTAGTTCAAATAACTTTGGGGAAGTTTGGACTTTTCTGTATTAAATTTGACTGTGTAGGCACTGTAGCCAACAGGTTTTGCAATTTGAAGTGGCAGTGGGCATATTAGGCTGTAATGATGATTTTGATGATGATGTGTGAAAATGTGTATGTGTTCTACTTTTGTGTTTGGGGTGTGGCACTGTAGCTAGTCAAATTACTGGGTACAAGAGACCTTAACATCTGTGTCTCGGGGGATGGGTGCAGTGCGGCATTGATGGAGGATAATAACTGTCTATCAGTTGTTGGTCTCCTTCAATGCTGCTCTGTCATTGTTAGGTGTGTCACTTAACATCAGGTGAATGTCTGACCATCCTGTACATTTATAACATTAAAACAAAAAAATGTTTTGTTTGGTACCAAATATGAATGATATGATATTTGAATAAATCTTGTTTTGCGTTTTATTATGCTACAGATAGCTTGATAATAAGTGACACCACAGTCCATAAACATTTTCAATAACATAGAGCATATAAATTTAAATCAAATCAATTATATGCATTGCATCCAAACCAAGAAGAAACAATTGTAATTTAAAATTGTGCTAATAATATAGAATACCATGATGCTTAATCCAACAGAAAAACTGCCTAGAAAAAAGGCTGTCAATAGAAAGTAAAGAAAGAAAGTTCAAATAAATTCAAAATGACTCGTATGAAACATAAAAAAAATAACATTTCTTGGGACCAAATTTTTTTTATCGCTGCCCATCACATTTTTCTGCTAAAATTTTTCTGCCAGTTTCAGCCTCACTCAAATACCTATTGTACTTGATCTGGCTAAACCAGTTTCCTTGAGACTTCTTGCCAAAAAAATCTCTTGTATAATTATCAAAAATAATGAGAATCTAATATTACTTACACTAATATTACTTATAATAATATATTACTTAAATTATTGGTACTAATAGTATTTTTAAATAATGATGATTTGGTTCTGCAGTAAACTACAGGCAATTTATAAAATTACCTACTCATTTGAGACAAGTCAGTTGCTGTTCTATCTTAAACTAGTAATCTGAAATAATTTTAAGACTTTTTATTTTGGGAATATTTTTAATAACTGTTGTTATTTACTACATTGAACAATAAAGGACTTAAGAGAGTGTCAAATAAATGTAAGAAAAAATTTTACAATTGGAATGGCTAATTGTCGCTTCTTGTGTAGTGTTCTATTGTTCTACATGTTAAACATGTATTGATATATAAAATTGAAACTTATGTTATATTACTTCATATTTTTTAATATACTTATTAAAGTTCCAACATATAATCTAAATGCCAAAATGATTGCCCATATGTAAAACCAGTAAAAATTGTGCGGCATGGCAATCGTCATGTGGATACTTTGTAGTTACAATTTAAGTATTTGCCCAATTTTATCATAACTGAGTGTTTAAAACTTGAATTCAGTGCATACTTAATTTGGTATATAGGAGTTTGAACAGTTGTAGTAGTCTGATATATCATGCATATATTATCAATACTTACATATATATAAATTGCAGAGTAATATTGAAAAAAATTTTTACTACATGCATATAAATATATACGGTACATGAACCAAAATTACATCTTTTACAATTGTGTGTCTGTCTGTTTGTACCGGCTAATCACTGAAATGGCTGGACCAAGTTACTGGCAGGGAGCCGATGTAAAAAGGAGTAACTGAGACTACTTTTATTTTAGAAAAATTAAGTAATTATGCAATGTCCAAGTACATAGAAAATATAATTTCTTAGCTAAATATATTAATGAAGCTTAAGGAAACACATATAAAATAATATTTAAAAATATTCTATGCATCACTCTGTCCCTATTTTACATAGGTCAATTTTTGCATCATTTTTTTTTGTAATTGTATGGTTATGTATAATTTAACAATGCACTTTTAGGTAAAACAGAAAAATGTGTTGATTTACTTCCACAAGATTTGTCTGAGATATCTGGTACAGATGATGAAATCAGTTTTCCAAAAATTCCAAAAATAACTGTTACTAGGAATAATAATGGCAGGCATATTAAACAGAAAAAAAGAAAGGACCCATTAATTGTGAATTTTGGTAAATGCAAAGAAGTGAAGAAAAAGCCCCGCAACAAGAAGAAGCTTCCACCTAAAGTTGTTAAAGACTCAAGTGATGAATCTGATGATGAATATAGAAACAAAAGAAGAAAATTGGCAAATGCAGTGATTGTTAATACTCATAAAACCGATAACACATCATTAAGTGCCAGACTTCAAAAGATGTTTGGCACCCAAAGCCATGAGCCATTAAAAATTGTTACAGAGAAACCACCATTAGAACAGGTTACTTCTAAATCACTTAATTCTGAAAAAAGATTGGACTCAAGTGATGAAATTAATCCAGAATTACATCCAGAAGTGATTCATAAACAGAAAATTAAAGAAAAAGAGAATGATAAAACCATCATTGGTGATTTAATAGATTTATGTGATGAAGATCCATTGGTGGTAGTGCACAATGTTGCAAATGGACATAATATTGTTAATAGCGATATGGTTGATGGTGTTATGAAAATTAGTGATGTTGTAGCTAAAAAACCAAGTAGTGGTGATTCTGATGAAGATTTAGAACTGTTAAGACAACATGCTCTAAAAACAAAAGTTGTTAAAACAAAATCAGATCAAACACAAGAACCAAAACTGCAAGTTGAAAATAAACCATCAGGGCTATCTGAAGACGAAGATAGTGATACTGCAGAGTTACGCTGATTTGTCTTAAATCGGCTCTTTTGAAAAAAGCCATTGAAATGAAACAAAAGCAAAAAATGAGAAAACGATTATCCCAATCGCAATCCATTCAAGATGAATTTGATCTAAGTCCAGAAAAAACATTTAATAAAGCTGATTCAGAAAATAACACTGACATTGAATCTGTTGATATGGATATTGGATCTGATGGAGATGACAAGTTGAAAGAAATTCCTGGTCATACTAATATAATAGAGGATATAAGTCAGAATATTTACATACCAGATGGATTAAATATTGCAAATAGCAAAGTTAAATTAACATCGCCCCAAAAAGATGAAATCGATGAAGATGAAGATTTATTACGAGCTAAGTTATTGACTTCTTTAAGTAAAAACTGGCCTAATCTAGTAGATCCTAACGTTGTTGAAGACAATATACCTAATGTACCTAGCCCTGAAGTATCTAATCCAACACTCAAGACTAAAACTGTACTACCTGAACAAAAGCCATTGATCATTAATCTTGGAGAGTCTGACTCTGAGGGAGAGCATGAAGCTACTAAAAATTTAACCAAAATGCACATCAAACTTTCAGAACAAGTTGACTTTCAACAGAAGTTAGACTTATTTTTAAAGTCCACAAGATTGGAGGTCGAAAAACAAACTCTGCCAGATGTTGTACAACAGCCAGTTGAACAACCAAAGCCTATTCCTAAATTTGTACCTAAGGTCAGGTTTTCCATATTTATATATTACAGGGTGAAAAAAGTTGAAGTTTCTTATGTAATCCTTATTTTCGTTGAATATTATTGATATTGAAACACTTTTTTCTCGCTGCATATTTATTGTATTTAAGGTTGCACAATATTTATTATATTTGTTCTTTTAGACTGTCAGACACTTACCAAAATCTGAACAAATAGAATATAAGAATTTAGTGAAAAGAATGGCAGAGTTAGAGAAATTAAAACAGGCACGGCAAACATCAGTGAATTTAACTAAAACTTCAGCACAATTTAAAGATACACTAAAACCAAGAAACATATCAATTGATACACCAAAAAATAATTCAAAAAATAACTTAGAAGAACAAATTGCATTTTCAAGGTATAGTTTTGTGATATTGATTGAATCAAACCGAATAAGCAATAGTTACAAATCATATTACAACCTTTTGCAGAAAAAAAATTGCAGAAGAGTCAGCTAATATGTTGAAGCTTAAAGAAGAAGCAAAGAAATTAATTCAAAAATATAAAATAGTCTCTACGGAGTTGAGGAATATATCAACAGCTATAACACTAAATAAAAAAGAACAAAGGTCGGTGCAGAACAGACTTACAAAAATAAGACTGCAGCATCAAACACTCATAAAAAGGTATGTGGCAACAAACTATTTAAAAATATTATTTATTTTAAACAAAGTACTGTCATTTCTCTTTTTTTCAGCTCACCTCATAGTCATTCCAAACCTAATGTACCACTTGTAAGTTACACTAATAAAATAATATCTTTGCCTAAGCTTCAAAAAGAAAATAATCCTTCTAAAGATGAATACAAAAGCCAACAAATATTACAAAAAGAAAATAATCCTTCCAAAGATGAGTACAAGAACCAACAAATACTTAAATCAATGAAAGTAAGTGTTGTTAATGACTTAAAAAATGAAAGTGCTAACCATCAACGGCTATCAGTTCAGGTTGATGTGGTAAGTAATAAAAAGGTAATAAAGCTACCTAAGAGTCCAACTAAAGATAGAGTGATTGATGTTTCAATACAAGAAGTCGCAGAAACTGATGATAGAATATTTACTAAGAAAAGGAGAAAGAGTAAAGACCTAGAACTGATTAAAAATAGTGATAGAACAGAAAAAACCTATGATGAAAACCATGATAACAATTCGCCTCTTGAAGCGAGCGTTGCAATATGTGAGGAGCAAGAAAAGATATGCAAAAACTTGGAACTTAATAAAAGTAGTGATAGTATAGGAAAATCAAATGATGTGAATCATGACTACAAATCTCCACTAGAAGCCAATGTTCCAATGCGTGGACATAAAAGAAAAAACAGTATGGAGTTAGAAACAAATAGAAATGGTGATTGCTTAAAGAATTCAAATGATGAGAAACATGATTACAAATCGCCACTTGAAGCATTACAATCTGGAAAGTAAGTCCTTATGTACTCTGTTCTCTTATATTATAAGGGCATAAACAACAAACAGTATTGTGTATATAATTTCCTTTAATTAATTGCAATTTTAAATTTTGTTTTCTGTGGTAATGCTTTGCATGTAAAACTGACGTATTTCCTATTTGAATGTAAAATCTTGGGGTTCTAGTAAATTTTCACTGGTCGGATAACTTGTTTGTTATAATACCGTTGTCGCCCTAGCAAAGAAGTATTAATCCTTTTTATTAGGTATTATTCTAGAAGACACTGTGCATGTTTACATAGTGAATTACGTCGCTACAAATGATTATGCGACGGACAATGTGTGCGCACATCGTACTGTGATGCGATGTAAGTATGCATTCAC
The DNA here is from genome assembly GCA_019425675.1 of Leucinodes orbonalis. Classification (NCBI taxonomy): domain Eukaryota; kingdom Metazoa; phylum Arthropoda; class Insecta; order Lepidoptera; family Crambidae; genus Leucinodes; species Leucinodes orbonalis. The sequence goes on along the minus strand of PQWD01008453.1, from coordinate 61,530 downwards.
ATTGTCCATAGTTTGACACGTGTACGTAACGGTATTGAAATTAATATTTTTCAGCTGGCAGGAGGATCCGAATAGTATACTATGCCCGTTCGAAGTTGGAGGCACATGCAAGGATTCCGCCTGCAAATACTTACATCCTAAAATACCTTCAGTTCACTGACATAACAGTCCCGTTACCGATACATACATACACACACACACACACATACATACACACACATTTATATTCAAACAAAATCCAATACATACACGTACTCTGTTCTGCCCTTACTAGCTTCCCTCGACAACCAGCGACAATCGGCGATTATATGTAAAGTATATAACAAAATCACCTTAAATACGCAGATGCATATTAATTAGTAACATTGTTATTATTTCCCAAAAATTCGAAAATTCATTTTGAAAGATAATTCTACATGTATATAATTATTTAATTTTCTTTATTTACTGTTATGTTTTATTTTTATAGTACTTTTTTATATGATTCAAAAGTAACTTGTTACAATTTTATCATGTAAATCTCGTGCCATTTATTTTATGAATAAAACTGTCTTATACATCCGTTAACCAAAGTAATGCAACAGTTGAAATTGATTGTTCAATGCTAATAAAAGGCAATCTGCACTTTTAGTTGGCGTTGCAACCTGGCGTTGTCGTCTGCCGCGGTGTGGTAAGTGTCGAGTAAACTTTTTTAGTGCATTTGTAGTGCTCTACCGGCTGATTATGAAACTGCGTCATCATATCAATGTGATACAAGTGAAAATATTGTAAAAAAATATAAAATAAATTATTAAGTTATGTAAATTTGACTTTTATTTCAGAAATAACCCGTTCAGTAAGACATCTGCTAATTTCCTTCTAATTTATCGGATTTACGAAGCATAAGGTTCAAAATATGGTTAACACAACAAACACATTAAAAACCAAAACGGCATTATAATAAGTACCGATTTATTCCGTAGGTATGGAAGTTTTAAGTCTTTAGCATTACCTATTCTTATCAGTAAATTGAAAACATGTAATATTTTTTACAAAGATATAAAAATACACATAATAATTACGTAATTATTATGTATATATTTGTATTTTTGTAGACTACCTACCAACTATATTTTTGTTTTAAATAACGCAATGTAAATAAGTTAACAAGAGAGATAATAAGTCTAAAGCACACATCTTTGTATGTTTTGCCATTTTTGTTTTTAATGTGCATTATGTGACAGACCATACTTTAACCATATTTTAAGAGCGTCGGTGGCTCAATGGTGTGGACTGTTGCCCTCCTACCGGGTGAGGTTCAAATCCCGCCACGTACCAATGTGTTTTCGAATTTTCGAAATTACATGTACGTTATCCCACGCTCTTACGGTGAAGGAAAACATCGTGAGGAAACCTTCATGCACGCCCGTGAAGAGATTCAAAGGTTGTGTGTGAAGTTGTCCAATCCGCACTGGGCCTGCGTGGACGACTAAGGCCTAATCACCCTATACGGGTAGGCTCGTGCCCCTCGGTGGGGACGTTTAATGAGCTGATGATGATGATGATGATTATTATTATTATGTGACAGAGCCTTTATATGGTTATGGTGTTACAAAATAAAAATACCAGTGAACTTACAAATAGACATTTTATTTAGACATTGTAAAGAAAATACAAAGTAAATTACTCTTTTTCACACAGATACATACATTTAGATAAAAATATGTACGTATATTTTCAGAATAAAATTCGATAAAATTTATTCATAAAACCCTTAAACAGAAGGGCCATCACACCATGCAATTATTTCTACAGATAAGGTAGGTACATGATAGTTATTATCAAACGTGATAAGAAATAACTGTGGGCATATAGTCAAACTACTTGCCAAAATGTTTTAGATAGGTACTTTTTATACATTATATTAAAATAGTTTCTGCCAAAATTAATATAATTATCAACAACAGCTAGGCTCTTATGTAATTATTATATAAATTCATAAGACTGTTGGTGTTTTAAAAGCTCAATTGGTTACTACTTACACAAATTCATAGTTTGATATGATAGGTGGATATGCTATTCCGGCAGTTATTTCTGGTTATATTTATGCTTGTTTTTTTCTGACATGAACTTTATATATTGAATATTAATTTTTCTGACATGAACTTATATTGGATATTTATTGCAGCAATTTCCAATCCGAAGAGAAAAGTGCCCACAGCTAGGAAAGGGTTACATACAAGCTATTGATAATTCACATATGAACAAGTACATTTATGTAGATTGATAGATTTCAGTACCTAAAACCAGCTGCTTTAAATAACATCTCGTTAGTTCCAATACATGAAATATAATTCATGTAAATAAATGTACCTAACAGCATAATTTATCCTTAATAACTATCTACTGTTCTGTATGTAGGCAGAGAACTGAATAACATGGTTTTAATGAAACGTAAACAATAAAAATGTTTTTAAGTTAAACTGTGACACATGTTCCATGTTAATTTCCACGTGTTTTTATATGGCATATTAAGATATACATATATAACATATATTATTAACTTTATTTAGGCTTAATTTTTTTTTACAATACCAGAAAACTTGATACTTATATATCTATTATTGATTACATATAATAATTTAAGGGTGTCACTATAGTCTTATTTTATTGTCCGCAAATCGGTGTAATGGTATCTATTTAATGACTAACGTAGAAATTGATATAAACTAATGTAGGCAGAAACTTACCTAGATCTCTTTTTGCATTCTGAAATTAGGTACCTACTTAATTTCATTATTATGTAGATAACTGAAATGACAAACTTGTAAAAACCTAGATGGTTTATAAGTTGTTTGGTGCATTACCAAGATGATAATCAGAAGTATAGTCTCTAGCCCTATGTTAAAAGTTTACCAATATAATAAATAAGATTTTGCCTTCGTTTTTATTATTCTACATAAGTGCATCTTTAATTTACTAGCGAGATGTTATTTATTTAAGTAGGTAATACAATTTAAAATAATACGAATATGGCACACAGGCACACTGGCTATACGGTCTTCTTATGACCGAATCACTTAAAATATTACAGAAATGGTGATGATTATTGTTGTAATAATTATTTTAGCTACCAAAACACAGATACTGAAATAAAATAAAAGTGACATTTATAATCAATTTAACTAGTATTATCACACATAATACACAAATTTAATTCGACTGATTTATAAGGTTATCAAGAATCACATATAAGTAGATTGAAGCCTAGGTACCTATATATATATAAATTTTTTTAATAAGTTAAGTGTTAAATCGGCATTTTAAAAGGCAATTATGCTAAAACCTACGCATAGGTAGGTAGCTATCGACAATAATTGTGTAAATTTTTAAAGGACCAGTTTTATCGATAAAAAAGTTTTTTTTATGAACAATTAATATACAAAAATAATGTCTTTACATTCTTTCTTAATTGATAAAATTGGAGTTATGAATTTAGGTAAGCATAAGTGTAGTTAATAATTACTTTTATGTATGTGTCGGTGGCTCAATGGTGTAGGTAGACTGTTGCCCTCCTAAAGTCTACACCATCTGAGGTTCAAATCCCGCCACGTACCAATATGTATTCGAATTTTGGAAATTATATGTACGTTATCCGACGCTCTTACGGTAAAGGAAAACATCGTGAGGAAATCTGCGCACGCTTGCGAAAAGATTCAAAGGTTGTGCGTGAAGTCGCCCAACCCGGACTGGACCCGCGTGGACGACTAAGGCCTAATCACCCTATACGGGTAGGCTCGTGCCCCTCGGTGGGGACGTTTAATGAGCTGTTGATGATGCAAAAGTAACAACCTACTAGTATGTATTATTTATTCATTAGGCCTCAGGTATGTAAAGTTAATTGAAATGTAGGTGCCTTTACTCATTATGAATTCGTCTATTAGTCAATCCAATCATTGGGGTAACCTTAAGTGTTAAGCATCTGCTTATGTAGGTTGTATTAGTACCATTATCTTGCCCAAGTTGCTGTTTACGTTATATTGACGACCCATTTGGTGTTGCGGTTGAGAGGTCGACTGCAACACCAAGGGTTCTGGGTTCGATTCCCGGGCAGTACAAACATTTGTGTGCATGAACATGTCTGTTTGTAATGGTCTGGGTGTTTTCTATGTATAATATGTATGTATTTACAAAAAATATATAATATAAGTATTTATCCGTTGTTTAGTACCCATAATACAGGCTTTACGCTTAACTTGGGGCTAGATGGCGCTGTGTGAATGTCAGTGGATATTTATTTATTTATGTAACTTAGAATGACCTCTTTTTAATGGTATCTGTCTAGGTAAGTAAGTAAAATATATTCAGAAACAATTGTAATAATATGTATAACTAATTAAATTTTCGTAATTGAACTGATATTTCGGTTGATCTACCGATTCAGCGTAGTCGGAACAACCCCAGGAAGTACTGTCGCTGGTCTTCTGTAGACACCGTTTATAAAGTTTTATCTATCTTCATTAATTATGTAGGTACTTGGAAAGTATAGTCACGGAAATAAGATATATTGCCGTGGCATAGATAACGTATGTCAATGATTAGGTAGGTACCTATAGATACTAATGAGACTAAGATTAGTGTTTATAAATAATATACTAGTAAGAATAATACGAGTCCTTTAATATAAATTCCAACAAAGTGTAGTAAAAGCTTGGAGGTATTATTCCTCCGAGAGTAAAAGGTATATGTGAAGTAAAAAAAATAAATTGTGATAAAAGTTTGCAAATGCTTTGATACTTGGTGACTTTATCTGCATTAATAAGTATTAAATTATCTTACTTATCCATCCATAAGTATTAAAAAAAACACTTGTGACCTTGTTGCATGACGCATGTGAGATATATTTGTCTACAAATACCTATGTGAAAATCTTGCTATTGAGTTTATATCAAATTCGTTGATCGATCAAGGACTGATAACTAAATTAACAAAGTTCTAATAATAAATAAAAATACTTATACAGTTAGCAAAAAAATTGCCGCCCGCAGTTCACTGAAAAGGTTTTTGTTCGCGGTAGTATGTAAACTTTTGTTCTTCTATATCTCCCTTCAATAACTTCAATTCTGTAGTTAGGTGATATTAGTTCACATTAGCTATAAGGAGATGCTAAACTAATACTTTTTCGTGATCAGGGGGGGTTCCTGCATCTCATAAAAACAGTATTACTAATGATACGTCAGCTTTTTTTGTACCAGAAAAGGCGAAGAAATGTTTTTTAAGAGATGGTGATAGGTATTAAACTTCCGGGGTTTTTATTTTCTTATTAGGACAGTACAAACATTTGTGTGCATCATGTCTGTTTGTGTATTGGGCTGGGTGATTCTATTATTACGCCACAGTGGACAAGTAATGGACATATTACACCTGACAGTAAATGATCATTGTCAATTCCATATATCTAAATGATTTTTTAAAGATCTTTTAAGTGTCTATCGGAAAACTGATACGGTAAACAATCTTACGATGTCGATTAAAACATAATTATTGTGGTATATTGTACGATATCGAGTAAAACATATTAGTGTTTTCTGCAGAGTTGCCACCCGTCCCGATTTTGCCGGGACAGTCCGGATTTCGAAGACATTGTCCTGGGGTCACGACGCCCTATCGTTTTTGTCCGGATTTTTTACAATATGCGATACGATCAATCAAATAACATAATTAATAACAAACTTGATATATGATTAAAATTATTAAAATCGGCTCGTAACAAAAAGAAAAATGCATGGATAAAAATATCTTTTCAATTAATATTAGATTTATATTGTAAATACAAAATAAATTATCATTTTCTTACACTGTCACATGCGTCATAATATGATTGGGCTTCGGATGTTAGTAATGCCCGGCGTCTCGATTTTTTCCCCTAAAGGTGCAACCCTGGGTATCTGTAAAGTGCTGGCTACATACTTGTGTTTCTGTCAACTGAGTGGCTATTGTGAGTCGGTATCTAGCGTGTGCCACATGGCGAGTGCTTTCCGTGTGTTCTGCGTGACCTGCGCCCAGTGGCGCCCCTCGGCGCCTGCCTCTGCCGCCCCACACACACCACCCCACTACCAGCCCGCCACCACTGCCGCCTGTCACCACGCACACCTGGAACACATTTAGGTACAATTAGGCATAAATACATATTCACTGATTCACACAGCGCCTTTTTTTGTAAATATATACATATTATACATAGAGAACACCCAGACCAATACAAACAGACATGGTTATGCACACAAATGTTTGTACTGCCTGGGGATCGAACCCGGAACCCTTGGTGTAGTAGCCGACGTCTCAACCGCAACACCAAATGGCTTCAATTCCATAATTTACTTTATGCACATAACATTACTATTCAAGTCAATCGTCTATTTAAGGTCGGTGAGCCCATATAAATAAATAAATAATTATCCAGTGACATTTACAGCAGCTTAAAATCTCGTACTTTGACTTCCGAACCTCGTACATCCAAAAAAAAACGCTTTTTTTAATTAATACTTAATAAAATAGACATTAGCTAACTTACTAAAAAAACATCATTTTACGACTAATGAGGACAAAAGATTTTTTGATAATCGGGGTTTTCCCAGTTGACATAGCTACTAGTCTGCAAACAATGAGCACCTAAATGCATCCAAAGGTTTTCTTTTGTCTTAAAGTTCAAGTTTCATAAGATGTCTTTAATTTTTTATATGTAGCATAGTCATATTATAAAGTCTTGATAGGGTCCTCGTACCTTACGAGGTAGAACATTTTCGTATTTGTACTAGGAACCTCATATATGGCAGATATTAATAGATTTTCTAGTATAATTCACATTTTTAGAATTTCTAAGCATGAAATAAGCAACAAGAAAGACACAGCTTTAATATGAGAAAATAGTGGTTCCCCGTTTATGACGTATAAAAAAAACTACACACCAGAAATCGTTCAAACTAAATTTCGTTGTTAGATTTTATGGTAAAGGGCATTTTTTTTCAACTTTGGAAGTTTCTCTCGCGCAAACTTATTTAAACTTATATTAAAACTTATTATATATAAACTTATATTCAATTCATAAAATAAATGATATTAGAAACCTCGATATTATTTTTCAAGCTCTACACATTGATAACCCACGCGTGGGGGTACGATGAAAAAAAAAATTTAAGTTTCAGTTCAATGTATGGGAAATCCCAAAATATATATATTTTTTTGAGTTTCTTATCAAAACCTTTATAGCGGTTAAGAGGATACATAATATAAAGATAAATATTACAAAGTTTGAATAGTATGGTGCTCATAGTTACGGAGAAAAAAGGGTGTGACATACGGACGGACAGACAGACAGACTTGACGAATCTATAAGGATTCCGTTTTTTGCCATTTGGCTACGGAACCCTAAAAAGAACATGACATTACGACGCCATTACGTACCACGAACATTTATATTTATTTATTTATTATAAACTGACCTCAATGGAGCCCTCTTGCAAATTACCGGACGGCAGGCTAAACGATAAAGCCTCGTTCCAAACAGGATTGTTGATTTCTTTCCTATTGGTTTTCTTTTTTTACTCGTTTCCCATTTACGAGTAGATACACCTTCGTATACATCTAAAAAATTATAATTTCACCATATTTTTTGGAAGATTAACAATATGAATCCTTAATAAAACTAACTCTATCAACATAAATAATAGTGCACATAAAAGCCCTTTTGAACGCCACGCTATAAAGCAATTGCCGTGTCCTGGATCGCTACAGCAAAATAAATAAAAATACCTACATAGAATATACTATATACTACTAAACCACTAATAATTTTTCAACACGTTTACATTTTTAAGAGCCCGTTTTTTGTCAGTATAGATCGACGTTGGCGTAAAGGCACGCAAGTGCTTGTCATGTATACGTCGTCTACGTTGGCGGTTAATTAATCAAAATATAACTACTACCTAAAGCGTCTTTCCTTCTTGTGGCGTAGCAAATTACGGGCTTGAGCACAACTCACAGTGGCGTCAGCCGAGGGAAGGTACGGAGAGGGATAGCAGCAACTCTTGAAGCTCTTCAGGAGGTCGGCGTTCGCGGGACAGAGCTGCCCACTTCAGCTCCACCTGCTACTTCGACGCGAGCAAGCGGGACCCTTGCAGATCCATCACTTCATTGCGGGAGAATCTAGTATGAGATACAAGAAAAAGTCTTATGCATAAAGACAAAATTGGAACAATTCTTTGGCCGTTGGAACTCTCGCTGTGTAAGGTTCTCATCAACATCAGCTTATTATAACGTCCCATCGCGGGACAAGCCTACCCGTATACGACGTAGTCGTCCACGCTGGCCCAGTGCGGATTGCCCGACTTCACGCACAACCTTTGAATTATTTTAGGGGTGCGCATGTTTTCTTGCGATGTTTTCCGTAACCGCTAGAGCGTCGGATAAACGTTCATTTAATTGCGAAAATACAATAGTACGCGGCGTGATTTGAATCTGCACACTCCAGATCGGGAGACAAGTCCACGCCATTAAGCCACAAATGCTCTAAGAGTTACATAACCTGATTAAGTACCTATTATCTTTATCCTTATTTAACTTGTTGCTATTTACTACAGTTTTAAAAACAAAATAGAAAGTTTGGATACAGTTGCTAATAAACTATTTGACGTGCTGACGGTACAGACAGCTTCTTAAGTACATTTTAAGTATATACATTAGATTATTGATTGACTCTTCCTTTGATTGATTTTTATGCAACTGGAGCGAGGGAGCAAATTTGGAAATCGCAACTCCTATGAGAATCTTAAATGGCAACAGAATTCTTAAGCCTGAGAACGCTCACGGAACTAACCTGTCGTAATCAAACACTTGAAGCAGAAGCGTTTTGTCGCCAAGATCGTCGTGCGACACTGGAAACTTGAAGTGCTGGTCGAAGAACGGGTTGGCCTCATTCCGATGCACAGGCGTCTGGCGAACACGCGAGTCCACTTCCGGCAGAAGTGTCACACGTACGTACGGATCGTTGAACCCACCGCTTCGTAGCCGCCAAGTCGTGCGCTGAAACATAAAAAACAGCTTAAAAAAAAGTAATTGTTGTAATGTGGTAATAACCACTTATGACACATTGAAAGAAAACGTTATTAACAGCTATAGTAAGCTAAGTTTATCAGTTGATCAAATTATCTTGCATGCATATTATTATCTTGCAGTCAATATCTCTATTCAAATTTCAAGTGATTCAATAGCATTTATGAATGTGAGGAAAGGATTGCAGAAGTAGTATAGGGAGTGCAATTTTTTTTAGATTACCTTCAATAAGATGAACTTCAAGGTCGGATCGATCAAAGTCGTACTTCAGCCGCAGATGTATGCGCCCTAAGGAAGGGCCTGCGCCCTCTAACTCAATGACGAGAGGGGCTTCGCGCTTGGTGTACAGGTCCGGCTGAAGTGCCCCAAGGGCACTGACGGCGGCCGCCCCGGCACCAGGGCTCAAGGGACCCAGTCCACTGCTGCTCTCCACCAGAGAATTGCTGCGGTCTATCCGTCTGTAATACGATGTTCATAATTAATGATAAATCTCTGTAATACTGTACATGGAATTTGATATAGTTTTGCTCACATGATATTCTGATCTTAACTCAAGCAATGGAGAAGCAGTTCATCTTGTGAGACGATATATCGTCTGTAATACATCCGTTTTGTTTATAAAGAAACCATTGTCTATTTTTTTACTTGCAGTAGGTATCCAGTAATTTACTGCCTGTCTCACCATAGATCACCGCTCTATATAATAAGCTGTTGAGGTTTTGGAAATCATACGGTTGGTTAGGTAAATTTTATACGTCACCGACTGTATTAGAGTGACCTTAAAGTCTAGAGTCCAGATTAAATTCTGGCGGATATTGGATGAAATTTCATAGTGTAATTTCTGCATAAAATAAAGAGGAATTGTTACGCTACTTTATCACGGTAAATTTTTTTAGCTCTTTTACCTAACTGCTATTTTCTCAGAAGTAGGTAGTTACTAAGATAAGTATGTTCAGGTTCACCATAACTCTTTATTAATCATCTTTAGAATGGCAACATTGCATGGTAGACAGGAATTTCGTAGCTAATACGTTGAACTACTTATCCTTCGTAAATCATTCGTATTGGAAGCACAATAGCATGGCTAACATTTCTTGAATGATAATATAATCTTACAGATCTCTGAACTTATACGTTAGTTTACTTTGCTTACTGGTGAGTGATTTCAGTAGTAATTTTTTTGGTATGATTATAGGTAATGATGGTAAGCCAGATTTAAAAAATAACAATAAAGGTACCTATATGAAGTATCTGCAGCAGTCATTTGATTAAATACAGGTTAAAACAACGCTCACTGTTAGCAAAAAATGCTATTCATTGGCACATTTTCAATTACGTGGCCTTAATCATGGCTGAGATTGCCACTAACACACACACCCTCCTAGCTGTCAGATTTACTGGGTTTAGTCAATTCAGAGCAATTTAAACCTTAAGAAAAAAGCGTATTCTTCCCTAAAAGGTAAGCAACGCGCCAGTGGAATCGCCGGTAATCTTGCTCCCTAAAATAGAAAAAAAAACCTATAACATACCTCGGTGGCATGAGCAGTGGTGATAAACATCTGGGTGGCAAATGCCTCGGGCTGGTAGGCGTCGGCGAATCAGCAAGGGACGCAAGCGAACCGTGCGCGAGCGGAGCGGCCCCTGACGTCCAGGCTAGCGGCTCGAAGTGGAGACGGAGATCTCGGGACGCCGGTCCCTCCTGCTTCCAAGGTACGCCCGTCTGGCGCAAACGTACGTATCGCTGGCGAGGAACCGCGGTGGCTCTGTAAATAGAACAGATTTATCTAAATTTACTAGATACAGTGCCCCTATTCCGAAACACAGAAGTGCAAAACTCTCCTTTTTTACGGGACTATATCTGGCACTGCGGTGGTACCTACTTAGACGACTCAGTACCACCTAGGCCGTAGCCACATAAAACAGAGAAGAAAAGAAGAAATGCATCGAACATGAAAAACAATAATCAGTGGGAGAACAAATTAAACTAATAATACCTTATTATTACAGATGTGATCATATAGGCCTAACCACATGAGCGTTGGTATTCCGACAAGTTTCTGACAAATTAAATAACGAACATTCATTTGAATATAACGTTCATCGACGTCTGTGCATTTCATGACTACTAATTAGTTTGATAAAATGTATTGTTAGAAATCTAAAGTGGAGTTTCATGTCAGATTTGTGACACGACTGCGGAAGGGGAGCGCTTAGTGCTAGCATTCCTTTGACGTGTTAAGCATCTCTTTGATTTTAAATCCAAACAATACCCTTAATGGCAATAACCTTCTTGGAATATATTTCCTATGGGGTGACGAGTTTATGTGTGTTCGCCTGATAAATAAACGACTTAGGTTAGGTACCTTATGTGGGCTGGATAAGGAAAGTGGAGGATTGGGATACCTGGCATATTGGGGGAGACCAATGACCAGCAGTGGATTCCGATAGTTTGAAGAGAGAGAGAGAGAGAGAGATGTGGAATCTATCGAATAGATTGAGCACAGTGTTGTAGCTAACTTGTGACTGGTGTCGTTGCATCGGAATCTACATGTTTTGGAAAACAAGTGAACTTTTTCGTTAATTTCGACTATATAGCTTTTTAGACATTAGACCATCCAATGTTGAAAGGTTATAGGTACAATAGACATATAAAGATGTACCTATGTGATGGCGATTTTCCGGGCGGTGCGGTACCTACCTATGGAGTACTTACCCGCTACCTCGCGTACATCCTACTGAACAAGCATAAAGCTCTAGCCATTGTTTTGCACGCTGAACCAATGTGACGGAACAGTCCCACAGTTAGTGCCAAATCACCGAGAGAGGACTAGTTCAGCAGTGAACCACATGGCTGAAGTATTTTAGTCGAACACTTCCTCGAAGTACGAATTTTTGAATGTATGTAACAAACTTAGTAAAATACCATAACCAAACGAGTTTATTCAGAGGCGTGTCAACAATGACGAATTGAAAATATACAATCCTTTGACGCTCAAAGCCTACAAGGATTTCCATTCAAATCATACATTTGCAAACTGCATACGTAATGAGAACAGGGTCCGTGTTGGGCTCATCTCTAATTCCTTTGGATGGCGGCTTGCATAGCCAACTAGTCGTTTTGTTGTCACAACGCTAGCCGGAATAGCATAATACCTTGGTTTGCATCAAAGGTATATGTAATATTGCCAAAATAAGTACTGGTATTTTAAATAAATATATCTGGTGATATTTGACTGTTTCGACAGAAATTCAGATCCTTCAATAATCAAGGCTGAAATTAACTTCACCTGTCTGTAAATTGTGTTGTTTGTTAGTGCTAAAAGCTTTCGAAATTATTTTGTATACAAAATTTATAAGTATATATTAGGCAATATTGCTTAATAAACATATAATTAACTAGCTTTTGCCGCGGCTTCGCCCGCGTTAAATTCGGGATGAAAAATTATTCTGTTTTCGTTACCAGGAAAGTGGAGCCATCCACTTGGTAACAAAAACAGAATAATTTCAACACTGCTTCTTCTTTTTCTTACTTAAGGCTTTAAGGGCCGGTTTGCAAAAACTTCATTATGCAATATTTATTGTTCATGACAAATAGCCATCATACTTGTTTTGAGCTTTCTACCTTGTAAACTGTTTAAACTTATAAAGAAAAATTATGTATACATATATATCACTATACATAGGAATCCCCGCCCAAGTTAAAAAGTTTTGGAGTCTATTTCCAAAAACGGATCCCTTTTCCCCCCCTCTCCCAATTTAAAAGGTTTTGGGGTCAATTTTGGGGATATATGTATATAACTTTACATAGGCTTCCCCCCACACCTTTAAAGGTTTTGGGGTCTATTTCTGAAAAAAAAAATCAAATATATATGATTATATATATATATGTGTTTTTTTTTCGGAAATAGACAGAATAATTTCAACACTGCAACACTGCTTCTTCTTTTTCTTATTTAAGGCTTTAAGGGCCGGTTTGTAAAAACTCCAATATGCAAGATTTATTGTTCATGACAAATAGCCATCATACTTATTTCTAGTTTTCTACCTTGTAAACTGTTTAAACTTCTAAAGAAAATTATGTATTCATATATATCACTATACATAGAAATCCCCCGCCCCATTTTAAAAGTTTTAGAGTCCATTTCCAAAGACGGATCCCCTCCCTCCCCCCCTTCTCCAATTTAAAAGGTTTCGGGGTCAATTTTGGGGATATATATAACTATACATAGGCTTCCCCCCACACCTTTAAAGGTTTGGGGTCTATTTAAAAAAAACATATATATACATATGATACACATCATAGATACATAGATATACATCACTAATTAAATATATATTTATATATATTATATCAGTATTAAGGTTTTTGGGTAAAATTTCTGAACAAATATATATATATATAGTCCTAAATAGGATACCCCTTCTCCTAACTTTAAAAAAATACAGACACATATATATATATATATATATATATGTGTGTATATATATATATATATATATACACATATATATATATTCAAGGTTACCGTCTATCAACATACCAAATATATATATATATATATAATAAATATATGTATATATTTGTATATATATATACATATTCAAGGTTACCGTCTATCAACATACCAACTTTCAATAAAATCTACCTTAAAAACTGCGGAAAATTGGATATGACTTCCTCCCTATTTGAAGGGTTTGGGGGTGGCTTTTTGAAAAAAAAATATGCCATATTTTTTCGTTTCTGACAAATATATATTTCTTTATTTCTTTCTTTCAAATAGTCCGCATACCAAATTTCAACGTCGTACTACAAAAATTGCGGAATGTTCCATACAGACTTCCAACCCCCATTCGAGGGGAGTGGGGCGTGAAAACGGGACAAAAAGTAGCCTGAAACCTATTCTAGGTTACCTACAATCAACATACCAAGTTTCAATAAAATCTATCTTAAAACTGCGAAAAATCGGATATGATACTTCCTCCCTATTGAAGGGTTTGGGGTGGACTTCTAAAAAAATATATGCCATATTTTTCGTTTCTGACAAATAGTCCGCATACCGAATTTCAGCGTCGTACTACAAAAATTGCGGAAAGTTCTATACAAACTTCCAACCCCCATTTTAGGGAAGTGGGGGTGAAAACGGGACAAAAAGTAGCCTTAAAACCTATTCTAGGTTACCTACTACAACATACCAAGTTTCAATAAAATCTACCTTAAAACTGCGAAAAACGAATATGACACTTCCTCCCTATTTGAAGGGTTTAGGAGTTGATTTTGAAAAAAAAAATATGCCATATTTTTTTGTTTCTGACAAACAGTCCGCATACAAATTTCAGCGTCGTACTACAAAATTGCAGGATTTCCATACAAACTTCTAACCCCTTTTAGGGGAGTGGGGGATGAAAACGGGAATAAAAGTAGCCTAAAACCTATTCTAGGTTACCTACTATCAACATGCAAGATTCAATAAAATCTACCTTAAAACTGCGAAAAACGGAATATGACACTTCCTCCCTATTTAAAGGGTTTAGGGGTGGATTTTTGAAAAAAAAATATATGCCATATTTTTCTTTTGTGACATATAATCCCATACCAAATTTCAGCGTCGTACTACCAAAATTGCAGGATTTCCATACAAACTTCCAACCCCATTTTAGGGGAGTGGGGGGTGAAACGGGAATAAAAGTAGCCTAAAACCATTCTAGGTTACTACTATAACATACCAAGTTTCAATGAAATCCGTTCAGCCGTTTAGGCGTGAAAGCTAACAAACAGACAGACAGACAGACAGACAGACAGACAGACAGACAGACAGACAGAGATACTTTCACATTTATAATATTAGTATGGATAACCGATTCTCGTTTTAGTATACGGCATTTTAAAATAGACAACACTTTTTAGTTGTTTCTGCATTTCTTCTATCATCATTGTAGTGGCCGAAAAAATATATCTAAGGGTCCCAGGCCGACGAGTTTAAATTTTTCGATTAGGAAGTTTATGACCATCTCCCTACTCCATCATAAAGTTCCTTGTCATCATTAAGTACCAAAACAGCCGGAAAGACAAATCCAACGAACCCAAACTCGATGAGCTTCTACCGTTTCGTTTAGGATTCCACTGTTGTGTGTGTGGAGGCTGTGGAGCCTCCTGATGGATAATTATTTAGCACAAAAGTAACAAAGTTCTACTGATCTAAATTCGATAACCTGGACATCATCTGGTACTAAGAGCTCAAAAGATAAATCCAACGAACTCTTTCCTTTCCTTCCTTTCCTTTGGTACCCGTAAACAATAGATGTTCTTTCATCTTTCCGCGATCAAGCTCGAGCATTTTTAAAAATACTTACCGTAGCCTAGATGTGCCGCTATCGAGACTGCTTTGGGAGGATATGGAAGGCGTCGAGCTAAGCGCGCGTGCGGCAATGAGCTGGCTGCTCTTACTTCTGCACGAACGGTTGGAGCATGCTCCTTCGGTATCAGCATTTCCTGAAATTAATAAAGACGTTATTTTAAAAGGACACGCTATTATGGAAAACTAGCTGTGCCCCGCAGGTTTAACAGCCAGTATAAGATATTCTTCCGCAGTAAAACATAATCTTAAAGTTTCGTTAAGACACGTTAAAGCGCGCAGCTAACGCGACGCGCTGTCGCCGCGCGGTATTGCTTATTATTTAAATTAAAATTATTTTCTGAAAATAAGTAGCCAATTTTTCCTACTGCATCAGCTACCTTCAAAAAAAGTTTCGTCCAAATCGCTCCAGTTGTTTCAGATATTATCCGAAAAAATAACAGACGGACAATTTTTTAAAATAAAAATTATACATGAAGAAACAATGTTTTTTTTTTTTTTTTTCGAACTGACTACTGCTGTTGGCCGCAGATGGCCTTTACAGCTTCACCGGGCAAGTGGCGAGCGCAGATGGCTCTCAGCCTAATATTTACACAACGAGCTAAGGGCGTCCCGAAGGACTCGAACCTCGGCTTAGGGCGTTGCGGGGAGGGCTTGGCAGCCTAACATATGTTTGGGAGAAAGCGGCCCGGCACATGCCGGTTACGCGAATAGGACTGTGCGAACCTACAGGATACGCGACGATGGCCCCCGCCGGCGGGGCGGAAGAAAATGGTTATTAAAGTATTATAAACAGACACTCCATTTATTTTATTTTAATTATGTGTGAGTGACGGCACATAAGAAACATTTGCCATGACGCAGATTAACCACGTATATCCATTGAAGGCTATGAGCCATCTGAGCTTACTAATAACCCGGTGGAGCTGTAAAGGCCATCTGCAGCCGACATTCGTAGTCAATTGTAAAAGAACGTTAACAGTCCCGAATTATTCTTTTGTTGTTGCCATAAGTGGCGGCTGGGAACCCAAACATCACAGCAGGAACGGTAGAAGCCCCCTCCCCTTCTGAAGTACAGTTTTCTTTAAACGCTGCAAAGCGTGGGATTTTGGCCTTACCTTAATAACCTAGAGTTTCAATTTTGATACTAATATTTTAGACCGAATATTCACATTACTATTAGTTTTTTTTTATATGTTGGCTGTATGTATTTTACTGTTGTATAGTATTCTATCCAACGAAATTAAAAAAAAACAAATGTCATTATTGTTTTATTTTATCTGTGACATATTACTTGCGCGGCAAAGTGAACAAGTAAACACATTTTACTAAAAGTTTTGTTGAATATAAATTTGATATATTTTCTTTTTCTGAAGAATTTAAATACTTTTGAGGTAAGTGAATACATTATTTTCGCTATGATATAATTATTTTTAGCAAATGCATGTTTTACTTGAAGAAATTAGTGCTTTTTTTTTGGTATCAATATTGATACTTCAGGCATTCCGCCCTACATAAAACCTACCTACTAACTCTTTAGCTATAAAACTTTTTGAACTTTCGTTTCATATTTTTTCTGCATAGCTTGGTGTGGGGATTACTTTTGTTTTTATTTATTATAGAAATTTATCCAAAATGCGGCCAGAAGAGATTGAGAACATATTGAAGCGGTTAGAAAATGGTGAAATTTCGGAAGACGATTCAACCGACAATGAAGATGACATAGACTATTATTCGAGCCAAAGAGATCGTCTGATGGAGCTAGATGATGAAGAGGATGTAGGTAATTTTCCCACTGACCCAAACTTGGATGCAGATCCGCCTGCAGCAAACGTAGATACCGACATGCAACATAATTTAGAGACTGTTGAACGAAACCCAACTCCTACAACCAGCAGCCAGAACAACCTGCAAACTGCACCTTTCAACTCTAGAAACTTAGTGTGGAGAGTAAAAAATATGGATTTAGTCCAAAATGCTTTTCAGTTTGCTGGAAATACTGTGTATTCACAAGAAATTATGAACTTAGACACTCCATTTCAGTTTTTTTCTTATTTTTTCGGTGAAGACATTTTGAGATTTCTAGTGGACGAGTCAAATAAATATGCCTTCCAAAAGAATCCCAACTTTACAGAACCTGTAACTGTCTTAGAATTACGTAAATTCATTGGAATTCTTATTTTTACTAGTGTATATCATTATCCTAGTGTCCGGTCATACTGGTCAAACATTACAAAGTTTGAACCCATAGTACAAACAATGAATCGCAACAGATTTGATAAAATTAGAGAAATTTTTCACATGAATGACGACTCTAAACATTTGCCCATTGATCACCCCCAGCACGACCGACTGCATAAAGTAAGACCAGTGATAGACTATTTGAACAAGAAATTTATTACTTTACCATTTGAGCATCGTCTATCACTAGACGAGCAGATGTGTTCCACAAAAATGAAACATTTTATGAAACAATATTTACCCAACAAGCCCCATAAGTGGGGATTCAAATTATACGTGTTATGCTCTCTGTCTGGTTATGCCTACAGTTTTGAGATTTACTCGGGAGCTAAGGACATGAACCGTTTACCTGGCGAACCAGACCTCGGAGCTGTGTCGAATACAGTTATTCGATTGCTACGACCAGTACCAAGGCATGTCAATCATATAATTTATTTTGACAATTTTTATACGAATATTCCTCTGGTACATTACTTGACCAACGAAGGTATTTATTGTCTTGGAACAGTACAGAGAAACAGGCTTGGAAAGTCGTGCAAGTTGCCGGAGAAACGGGAGATTATGAAATCCAACGTACCCAGAGGAACATATCACGAAAATGTGGCCTCTCACGAAGGCCTAGAATTGTCGGCCACAAGTTGGAAAGACAACAAACAGGTATTATTACTATCCACGTATGTTGGCGCTGAACCAGCGGATACTATAACCCGCTACGAAAAAAAACTAAAGGCCAATATTCAAATATCATGTCCTCGGGTTGTAAAAGAATATAATGCACACATGGGCGGCGTTGATTTGATGGATAGCTTCATTGGTCGATATGCATCCGCATAAAGTCAGAAAGTGGACAGCGAGGCTCTTTACCACTTGTTAGACATGACTGCATCAATGCTTGGGTACTGTACAAAAAGGTAAACACAAAGGAAAGGAAACTTCAGAAGAATATATAAGTAAGCAATTTTAAACTCGAGCTCGATACTTATGTAAATCAAAGTCACTCAAAAATAAAGGGCAGACCCATACCAACAGTCAAAAACAATACAGTCCCTCTAAAAAACCCCGGACAGGTGCACAAGTACTACCCCCAACTGACGTGCGTTCCGATTGTATTGGCCATGAAAAAATATTTATGGAGTCTAGGAATAAATGTAAATTTAGTAATTGAAGGAAACTTACCTCCTGGTTCTGTAAAAAATGCAAAGTATCGTTATGCGATAATAAAAACAATCGATGTTTCGCATTATTTCATGCATAGGTCATTTAAGATTTCTTTATGGCCATAATGCCTGAAGTATCAAAATTGATACCTGTTTTTTTTTTTTTTAAATAAATATGTAAAATAAATATTGTGATTTATTTAGCTATTTTTCCCTTCATCTAGACCCTCAAGCAAATACAGTAATATTTAAAAAAGAAGACTCGCGTAAATCAGGCTACTAAGGGTTAAACTTTTACTTATTTTATAATTTATTTATTACTATCGAGAGGAGCCATCAGTATAGTAGTAGTCTGTTACGAGTACGGCTACATTGAATGAGAGAGAGCTGCTATTCGTTTTCTATCGAATTTTGAATCCCAAAGCCCCTACTTATGATTTACACAGCGCCATCTAGCCCCAAACTAAACATTAGCCTGTAACATAGGTTCCGAACAATGGATAAAGTTATTATACTTTTTCCGTAAATAAATACATTTTATACATAGAAACATCCAGACCATTACAAAGAACATGTTCAAGCTCACAAATGTTTGTACTGCCGGGGATCGAACCCGGAACCTTATGGTAGTAGACATCTCAACCATTAACCTATAGGTTGTAAAAGATTTGTTTATGTTCTGACTCCATGAGTCAAAGCTTTGGAACGGACGCTTTCAGTGTTTATAAATTTTAAACATGATTTAAATCAGAATAATCTATAATTTAAGATTCTGTTTGTAAATACCTAAGCTCAGCTAAGTTATTTAAGTCTACTAAAGAAAAACTATTAAAATCCCAACAATGCAGCCTCGCTGAAAGCTTTTGTGCAACTTGCACTCGTATTGATATTTAGCTCTTTCGCCAGCGCTCTCTCTATCCTCTTACGTTTTTATTCACTGTACTTTTTAATTCAATAAGACGCATCTATTCGATTGGTGGGAAGTGTTGTTTGGTTTATTATGTACTGTTTACACAAATTTGAAAAATGTTAGAATAGTTTTACTATGTATTGTACACATCTAATATATTATGTGATATATTAAAAGATATTATAATGTTTTGTGATTGTTTTTGTTAATTCGTAGTTGCTGGTGGAGATGATAAGCGTAGGACGGGATATCTGTTCGCAAAATTGTGGAGACCTGTGTCTAGCAGCGAACTGCAACAGGTAGAGAAACACATAATATTATCTTTTTTAATATATTATATACACAAAATCTTGCCGAATTGCCTTTTCACCAGTTTAAATTAAAGATTAAAAAAACCCTCATGAAAAAAGGTTACTATACAATAGAAGAATATTTATCGGAAAAGATGTGTGGTCTTGCACTTAGTTTCCAGTTACAAAATCTTTGTAATAAATTATTGTAAATCTATGTGTAGGTAAATGACAAAACTGTAACCACTGATATAAAAAGATTAAAAGAGTAACTCGAGTTCTTGCCGGCTCTTCTCGAAGATCCTACTTATTCCGAACCGGTGGTAGAGTCACAAAAATATGATAATAATAACAATTTGACGATTCAAAAGTATTGTAAAGATTTATTTGAATAAAGATTTTTTTCTTTCTTTCTTCTTTCATTAATTGAATATTCCCACCATATCAAAAAATTTGTTTGTACCGGATTAAACCGAAACCTTTATGTAGTAGCAAGTAACGGGTTTGCATCAGAAAACTAAATCAATAAACTTTAGTTAGTTAAGAGTCAGAAATGAAATAATATTACTATTATTAACAAAATCTCTCTCAACCTATCGCAGTCCACTGAGGACGCGTCATCATAGATTTATTTATTTACAGATTGCCTATTATACGTTGTAAGTTCGTTAACACGGAGCATGCGCCACGTGCGCCGAATTTATCCTTTATTAGACATTATGTTGCGAAAATGTTTCATAACGCAAAGAGAGTATTACGATTCGCAAACTCTCTTTTGCTGATAACGCCAAAGTTTCGCAGGGACAGAATAATGTTCTTATGAATATTCCGCTTCATTTTTCATGTTTTAGCGAATACCTACGTACTACTCAATGGGAAATAGGCAATAAGTGAATATTATTAAATCTGTGATATTATTAAAGTTAAATTTACTTATTATTTAAAATTATATTTATAGTAGGACCTACACATTCTCACAAATATTATATCCTATTGAAAAAGGCGTAGATAATAATAATTCATAAGAAACATTTTTGTAATGATTTTATGATCATCATAAGTTGCAACCCACTTCAAGCGATCTTATCAGAGAAGTAGAATTTGCTTTATTACAAATCTCCTGTTCCCATAGAGTAATTTTCAATTATTGGATGTAATGATGCTTAACTTTTTTCAAGCATGAAGGCTCGATTTACTATAATAAAAAGGAAAAATGGAAAATCTATTGTGGAGTTTTGTCCCAACGAGACTTAAACATCGAATGTCAATTTTAATTTGGAATAAGGGAACGTTTGCACTTCCAGTTACAAAAGTCTGTTACAAGAGTGAACATAGGTAGAAGATACAAGTTTTCTATGAATAACAATATAAATCCCGGTATAACAGATATTCGTCCTATTGAAACACAACAAATTATGATATCCATCTAACTTTCTTAACAAGTCAAAGTTTAATTGAGCTTTAAATTTTAACGAAGCCGTCCCCAAAAGCACTCACCCTTACTCATAAGCTTTTACAAGGTTATTAAACGACGCTCGACGAAAGATCACATGCATCGGGTTAGACGCCATCATAAATCTTTTTTATTTATGGAAAAGTTAGAATTTCAGTTCAGGATTTGAGTTTGAGTGTTTTTGTTCAGGATCTCGAGTTTATTAAAGGCAACATAAACATGTTGCCTTTAATAAACATGAAAAGCCATCAAGTTCATTATTGCTATTTCAATGTTATGTGACAACATCCAATAATTTCACTGCCCGTTTCCCTTTAGTCTGAAATACAACTAAAGGTTCTTACAGCTACATTGTTATGGCGGGAGAAATTGGCGGAATTAAGGTACTCGCGACCTTCATTAATTATTTAGTTCAAAAGTATATAAAAAGCAATGAAAACATTTAAAAAATATGAAACCAAACATGCAGCTTTCGGTAATAACAATTTTATAAGCTTAAAACGCCGGACAATGTGTACAATAAAATAAATCTAACAACACAAACGCAATCATAATTACTTCATCTATATTAATTTAAATATGAATGGTCTCCCCTAGAAAAAGTAATTAACGTCACTCTGATGTGGCTACCATACAATAACACCAAAAGCCGATATTAAAAAAACGCCTTGATAACAAGGCTTTCAAGCAAAATACACCGTATAATAATGATATATCAAAAATAAAAAAACCTGACAAGACAAATGGCTGTGAAACTGAGGCAAGGAAAAGATTCTTTTAAAAAGATAATGTACCATATTTTACGGTTACCACGATCCACGGTGTAGGTAACTCGTAATGCTACCTCAGCCCATAAATAATATGCTGTTTTATTAATAATATTTATTTATTTTCAACCTTCAAAGCGAATGAGGTCGCTTACTCGTATATACAAACTAGCTGACCATGCAAACATTTTTTCGCCATGTAAAGTATTTCTAGGGAATTTATAGTGGACCCAACCAGATGGACGATGATCTGGTTAAGGTGGCGGTAGCAGATGGATGTCAACTGCAAGGGATCGTCCGCGTGAATCATTAGGGAGGCCTTCGTTCAGCAGTGGACATAATTGGCTGTAATGATGATGATGATGATGATTATAGTGCAAAATTTACAAACATATTGTAAGTGTGCAAGGATCGCTGTGAATAATGCAGGAAATTATTAAATTACTAAAATCATTATTAGAAATAGGGATTGGTTATAGTCGTGGTATGGAAGTGGGAATGGTGAAGAAAATTTAGTTTTAAAGTATTTTTTAATACCACATTTAAAAAAAAAAATCAAAGCATCATCAAATCTCAGACCTACTCCATATGTTAAGGGCAAGAGAGGTACGATGCTAACTGTTAGCTAAGAGAAACAAAAAAAATACTTTATGTTTAATAGTATCATTCATTTATGGCACGTTAAGTCATTAATCTAATTATGTTTTGTCTTTAGAATTAATATTATTAATGATATGTTTTAAGAAACTTAATTGAACCCAGGCACTCAACCCAATTTTGTCAATGCCCATTATAATGCACGCGCAATACCTCTCTCTTCTATCGTGCCTCACAAGATCACTCTGAACAAATAAAAAAATTGGCCAAGCGCGAGTCGGACTCGCCCGTGGAGAGTTCCGCAGCAGCAAGTAACATAATAATGATTTACTGATTCCTACGAACATCACACCCATATTTATGCCAATTTAGATGTCTGTGATCACACACAATATTAGGAACCAATGATCAAAAAAACATAAATGGAAGATCTTATTTACCATAATGACGTATTTACAAAAAATAGATCGCCAAAACGTTTAAATCTCTTTTTCGTATGTAAATGCATCACTTTTCCTGAGGTTCATTGGCATTATTATATTCATAACGTCAAGTTTCTACTACGACTGCGGTACCCCATCTTACATTGCTACCCCGTCATGCTCTATAAAATTTCATAAAAATCGGCCAAATCGGAGGAGTATAGTAATAAACATTGCACAAACATGAACATTTTATATATGTATTTATATCATATTTTTGCATAGATATTTCCTACAGACTATCATAAAACATTGATGATTCACCTATTTGATGTTCCACTGGCAATTTCATGAATTGAATTTCCGCACTTAAGGTATGTATTTTTATTATTTACAAGGGTGTACAGGAATTAGTTATATTTCTTTGCACCACTGCACGAGGCGAGAAATCGTTGGCGTTTGCAAGTTTTATAAAAGCGAATAATTAATGTCTGCACATTTCACCGGGTTGGAAATAAAAATGCTCCTCGTGGGCTTTGCTGCAACGACCAGTTTTAATTAGTGATGAATTGCTAAGCGTGTTTGCGCGGTTCATTGAAGTTTTCTTGGTCCGCTAACCAATTTGTAGGTCAACCCGTTGCATTATTTACCGACACGTTTGAAGGCTACAATTGCACTTTTCAGGGCCTAAGTTAACCTAACCTGTTCAAGTGCCTGTTAACTAATTTATTGAAATCGGGATATCAGGTGTAAAATAGGGGAACTCTATGTCCCGGACATAGGAGTTTTCACGTTGTTGAAAGAATCGAACACATCTCACTTTTGTAATTTTAACCTATTATTATGTATAACATAAAAATATTTTCTTATGAAATGTTACTAAACAAGTATATAGTTTGCTGTGTATAGAGCCTTTCTAGACGCCCTTACTCTACTGTAACTTGACGACATGTCAGTCAGAATATATTTTTGAAGTAACGAAACCGACGAACATTTTGACCGACACCGACACCGATGCGTGGCTCTTTTGGGGGGTCCAGTCTAGACAGATACCCGAGCCTAGGTATTAAGCGGATTATTACCTATTAGAGATTATTAGGATTTTGCGTTATGTTTAGTGAGTACGTTGATTTTACCGTCGTAGCAAACCATATTACTTTATATATCTGCATACTTATAGTTATTTCTCGACGTTATTTTTTAACTTATGCATCATCATCAGCTTATTAAACGTCCCCACCAAGGGGCACGAACCTACCCGCAAAGGGTGTTTGGCCTTAGTCCACGCGGGCCCAGTGCGGATTGGCTGACTTCACGCACATCCTTTGAATCTTTTCGCAAGCGTGCGCAGTTTTCCTCGCGAACACGATGTTTCCCTTCAACATGAGAGCGTCGGATACCATACATTCAATTTCAAAAATTCGAAAACACATGTCGGGACTTGGACTTGCGCTTTTCCGATGGGAAGGGCGTATTAGTTTTTATTATATTATTGTTATATAAAAAAATATATAATGTTGGCTTGCCATTCGAAATTGAAAGCACTTGGAGACTGTGTATTTAAATGTGTAAATATTATGATAAAAATGACTTATTTTCAAGTTTTGTCTGTCTTGCACCACATTAACTCTGGAACTCAACAGAGTAGCATATACCGTAAATGGCTAGATTGATTTTGTACATACAGACTAGAAACTTAGTACTTAGCAAACAATTCGCTTATGAAATATTTTTGTCTATTATTTTATTAATTATGAAAGTTATTAAAATAAACAAAAATATTTGAGCTGAGCTTTCACATAATTAATAAATTCGGTGTCTTAATATTTAAATTTCAATTTATTGTTACCTTTTAAAACTTAAGTTTGTGTAAACATTTAAGTAACATATATGAAAGCTATCCGTGTATTGTGCATTAAGTCTAGATTCCGCGACCTCGCTCAAAGGCTGCACTAGCTTATAATGCTCTATCTTGAATTGAATCACATTGCAGCTTATCACAATAATCCTTTGACCTTTAGCCACATACAGCTTAACTATAAGGCATAAGGAAATGCATCTAGATTTTACAAAGCGTGCCGTAGGGTTAATTTTCCGATTTGTATTTACTAATTACATTTTTATTGCATTCGGTTACATTGGTATAAAGATAATAAGTAGTAATCACGCGATCACCAAAATTTTTTTAAAGTATCTAAAGACAGCGCCGTTTAGTCTCAAACTAAGCATTTAGCCTGTAATTAGGGGTACAAACAAAGGATTAACTTAAAATTTATTATATACACTTTATTGGTAAACAAATATTTAGAAAACACCCAGACCAACACAAACAGACATGTGGATGCACACATACGTTTGTACTGCCCTGGGATCGAACCACGAACCCTTGGTGTAAGAACCGACGCCTTAATCATTATTCCATATGGGTCATCAATAATGCACTAATGTATATAAGCGAAAACTGCCGAATTTTCTCAGTTTCAAATGAGCACCAATTTCTTCCTTTGACCTTCATAAGCTTAAGGACGTGTCCTGTTAAAGCCTTAATAAAAGAAACTGTGACTACAACTTACACTAGGACTGCTGTGTGATTTGTCATCTCCGAAGCTATCTGTGGAGTTATGACTTTGTCCGCTGGAGGCACTGGAGGTCCTCTCCCTCGCCGCCCTGGCCCAGGATTCCAACCTCTTCTGGGCGGCCCACACTCCAGGGGGTCCCAAACCACTCATATTGCTTATATAACTTTCATCACTATGCACTTAAGTTCACAACCACGGGAGTGTTGCTTATTGGACATTACTTATTCATTTATTTAGGTCCATTGTCGTTGTATCGTGGAATTATTGCGTATGTGTTGAACGCTGATAGACGAAGATTCGATTAGTGGAAATGATAGTAATGCAGTTTATAAATTTGTTGTTAATTATATAAATAATGGATGAAAGTGATATATTTTGTTATTTTTGTTAGCGATAGTTGTATTACTTTGATAAGTTTAAACTTTTTTCATAGAAAGCTGTCCTAAATATTCGTTAATAATTTTTAACGAATATTATATTATATTATTCGTTATTAATTATAATTAAAAAACGAGTGTGTTGTCCAAGTTATAAACATAATTTATTTCTAGTATTTTTGTCATTCACTGTAGAATAAGAATCAGCGATAGCTGCTATCCAATAAAAGATAAAGTAGCAAAGTCGAATGGAGGTAATCGCGAATGAGATTGAACAAGGTTCATGTTCGTTGTGACCTGTCCGTGTACAAGGTCGCAGACTTATGCGTGGGCGCCGCTACGATACGACAGACGGCACACCCCCCAGTGGGCGTTTGTTTGCAAACCGATCCGCTAATTTTACTAGCTAATTCACGCTTTCCACAGAGGCTAGTGACCTGGGTATTAACGATTCTACACTACTACAATAACACAACATAACTACTGGTTCTACACTCTACACTACTACAAAATCACAACAAAGGTTGGCTCTAAAACGATTTGTCAGTTTCAAGTAGCTCGGCACGGTCATAAATTATTAATAAATAGCGCTACCCTCTGTTGTTACCCGAAACCAGTATCAATCTTATTATATCATAGTATAAAGTCATAAAACGAACTATAAATCAAACAAATTCACAATAATGTTACTACTTGTAACATGTAAAGCACAAAAATATATCAAAACTGGTAATTACGCCCAATGAAACTAATGAATTTTAATGAGATTTGATTCGTAAAACTAGATTATTCATTTTCCAACACAATTTCATACTATATGCAAAATAATGAATCCAATTTACTAATTTATACAAAACTTTGTATAAATATTAATTATTTAACAAATCCGCGGTCTCGATTGGAATACGGTTCATAGTAAAGGCGTGAATAGGAACGGTTCATATAATTTAACGTAGCTAACTATGAGCTTCGTTCTGTGTTCTTCATTTAGAATGAAGTATGAGGTTTTAATAAACCAAAGGGTCAAAGTAAAATGGTTTGCACTTTCGCGTAGTACAAACGTAGTCGGGGTGAGATACGTCGACACAGGATTATGGGCTAACTGTTGCGTTGAAAGCACTCCCCCGGGTGAGATTATCTCCGTGAGATTGAGTATTTATTCAAATTTTCATTTTGACCGAGCTCTGATTATATTAGGGGCGTTTTAATAATCTGAAAGTCTTAGATTTATTGTTCAAAACCCGAAAATATGCAGTTGTAAATTGTGGTTCGATGAATTATTAATTTTACGCGTTTCGACTTTAACTAAGTTTTATTTAATCCTTTCATTAAATCACCGTTTGATTATTAGAATCATATTTTGATTGACTTAACTCATTAATAAATCTCAATTGGGTTTGAAAATTCGGTTTTGTGTAACAAATATCGTAAAATACGCCTAACGCTTCAAACAATCCTAAAGACCGTATAAGGTATCAGGGGTCATCAACAGTGCACACGTAATGATGGGTGACCGTTTCACTGCCGTGTCGAGCGGTCGACGCGACGGGAGGCTCGCGCACACTGCCGCCCGGGAGCCGGTGTTGCCACATATATCGCTTTGCCTCGCATAACTAGTGCCCATCCGATCAAATGAGTCCAACCGTGTAATAGGACCTCTCGGGTCAGCTGAGCTGGTATAAGCTTAAAGTTGATTGTGTGTTATCAGTATTGCCTCTGATAGCGAAAAATAGATATTTATTTAAAAAAAAACATTGCAGCCATATTTATATATCGTTGAGGGGTTTTCGACCGTTAACTACTACGGCGATGGTGAACAGTAATGGTAGAAAGACAGAGCAAAAGGCTTTAGTTAATTCTCTAGGACCTCTTTCTTACCAAATTTTCAGTATAATAATTTAAAAATACTAAATTGATGCCATTGTTAAAAGCGTATTTAAATTTTCATCAAATCGCTTTTATTTACCGCTATAAAAATGGTATTTTGTTATATTTTTGGACGCAGTGTAGTAACAAGTTCAGCTGATTTTGTATTCGCACCACGTTGGGCGCCAACTTTGAATAAGTACTTTTACCGTCAT
The DNA here is from genome assembly GCA_019425675.1 of Leucinodes orbonalis. Taxonomy (NCBI): domain Eukaryota; kingdom Metazoa; phylum Arthropoda; class Insecta; order Lepidoptera; family Crambidae; genus Leucinodes; species Leucinodes orbonalis. The sequence continues at coordinate 33,213 of PQWD01008453.1, read as the reverse complement.
AATTGTAACCTTAATGATATGATTTAACTTATATGAGATATTTAATGAAATCAACTAATGAAACATACAGTATCCCCATTGTAGGGTAGCAAGCGCTGTACTAGCAACCCCACGGGCGGCGGCGCATTTGGGCCGCGTCACTTTCTCTGGGCGTAAGCAACAGGTACGGAAGGTCACGGGGGCGTCTTGAGTACACGCGAGACGCGACTCTCTCGGCAAGGCCACTGTGTATGAGAGGAACTCTTCAAGGGCCAGCACGAGGTGGAAATGCATAGTGAGCACTTCGCTTAATTGCCGTGCGCAAAGTGCATATATGTTTATAATGCTACTTGGAAGGATTAGGTCGAGGGCAGTAATGTATACAACGACCTCGACGACGACCCATTTATACAGAAGATTTAAAATCTGCTTTTAGTCTAAGATTGAAGATTGTTTCTTAAGCTAAATTCGCATTAAATATTACGTAAGTCTCTAATAATAAAAACGTAATAAGGGTTACGTTCGTTACGGTAATTTGAAACTTGTATTGATGTAATTAGTAAAAATCTTAAGGTCTTGAAGTTAAAGTGTTCCGTAAGTTATAGATAAAAATGAAATCCTTTTATGATGACTTTATTTTACTTTTGTTCGCTTAGAGGCAATTCAAAATGCCACTTGGTTGCAAAAGACCTCATTCGCAGAAATAAAAAAAAAAGTTTTCTTACGTACGAGTAACATCAATTCTGATTTCATTTTTAGTCGAAACACCGATACTCGTTCCATTGTCCGTAGAGTGACTTCGAACTTAATGACCTGGTGTAATTTGCATCATGCCACTCAGCCTAACTGAATCCGGATGTTGAAAAATTTAGTCCAATCTGCTGTTACCAATTTACCATGCCAATCACCCAGGCTACACATATGGGCACCATTATAGTTTTCAACATCATTAATTTGCTATGTAATTGTCCTTAAATAAAGAAAACAAATGTATGATAGAATTATTAAGGAATAGCAATTATTAGTTTAACGGATAGAGTTAATAGCGTGTTGATTACATTTATTTAACTTTAATAATTGCTGCCGTCATCTACGACTTTCTAGTTGGAAATATGTTTGATTGGCAGGTTTAATAATGTGTTTCCGAGGATTGCAGCCGGACGCTTGTCGGAAACAATACAACCGCCTTCCGGGACAACTTGATTGAGGCTCCGGCTACATTCGACTAGTTCTCGTGTTTTAAACATTGTTTGGGACTTTGGAGGGTTTAATATTGTTTTTTAAGGCGAATAAATTTGTTTTGGTCTAAATAAATAAGATAGAATCATATTGTGCCAAGATTTATTTTGCCAGGGCTTTGCAACGTAGTACCCAGGAAATTGATTTCTTTCTGACGACTCAGTCCTTTAAAACGTTCACTTGTCGGTTCCAGCTACCAATATGGCAGCCGTTATACAAAACTTTGCTAAAAGCAGTAAGGTGATTTAAACTTATTGACATCTTAGTTGGCTTAATCCTTTTTCATCTGATAACATATATTTTAAGTAGATACCTATCTGTGAGAAAAATAGATAATCGAGATATATTGGACTAAATTCTGCCTCAATAGTCCAGAACGACTTTAGCAAGATGGAAGTCGTTCGTTTTACATCAAATTAGTTAAAGCTACACACACTTAGAAATCATGTTTAAAAATTGGCGTGAGATCATGATGAGACCTCTCTTTGTATAGGATTCTCTCTTTGGATAATTTGTATTGTCGATAAAATTTAACAAATAATAAGTTGGTTAAGCGTCCAAATCCGGATAGACTAATACAATGTAAATAGTAAATTGAAAATAAATTGTCAAATTCATGTTTCTGTTGGAAAATTGAAGTAAGCTGCTCAAACCCAGTGATACATATGCGTGTGCACACTGGGGCTGTGTCAACAAACGTTCGATTGAAATCAGGGTTGTGCTAGTTTTTATCTTCTATAGACATACATTTGACTGCCATCTCACCTGATGGTAAGTGATGATGCGGCTGGGGATGGATCATGCCCGTCTAGAAACAGCCTATTCACCCTTGCCTTTAAGACGACCAGGTTGTAAAGCTCGGGGCCATACTAGTAGCACGAGTTTTTAAGAAAGTTTGAATTCTGTTATACGGTGGTTTAATCAATAGTGTGTATTTAAAGTAATGGTATTTAAACATTTCCTAGATATCATGTACATAGCTGTCACCATTGTTATCATGTGCAATTGTATTACGTTTTTTTTATTTAACTTTATCCCAGCGCATAACAAAATTGTCTTGGCATTAGCTAAGTGGCAACCATGTTGGCAATAAGGAAATCATATTCATTATTTAAGGACCAACGTGTACTTTCATTTGCACCAAATGAAGATTTTTTCATTCTTTTTTACTTATTATGTTTTAATATTTTTGCAATTTCATACTAAGGTAAAATTATAAGTATCGCCACTAGGATCAATCGAAATGAATTCTGACTAACGAGAACAAGCGTTGAAGTAACAGAAGAAATATCATCAGCACCAGCTCATTATACGTCCCCAAAGAGGGGCACGAGCCTGCCAGTGTAGAGTGTCGACATCACGCAAAACTTTTAATTTCTTTGATGGCATGCGCAGATTCCCTCACGATGTTTTCCTTCACCATAAGAGCATCGGAAACACGTGCATAATTTCGAAAATCCGAAAAGACGGTACGTTGCGGGATTTGAACTTGCATCTTCCAGATCGGAAGGCAACAGTTAACACCTATGAGCCACAGACGTTCTTATAGAGAAAATATATCTGCTGGAAATTACTACAACTATCCTACTCCTGATCAAAAAGCTTTAAAAATCAATGCTCAGGGTATTAGTGAACGGAAGCAGTTACATACCAAATAACGTTTTTGTAAGTGCATGTTTATATTAAAACCACTTATTGCTTACTCGATGATAAAATCTTGCAGTGTTCTGATGAAAACGATTTAAAAGTTAGTCTAATTGTGCAGCAATAAGGGATAAATGTTTTTAAATCAGCTGTGATGAGCAACCCTAATAGATACATACCCTCGTCGGCGTGTTGTCTAACCTCCACTTTTTCAACAAAGGAACAAATGTATACATCCACACTGGGAATGCGATCAACGGCTACTTTCCCAATAAATAAATAAAGTTTTGTTATTTTAAGGATAATGTATTATTAGTTTAGGATTTGCATATTTAGAATATGGACAATATTTCGTAACTTATTTAATGCTCTCTGGCATTGTGAGTGTAGATAATTGACGGTGTCGTTTGCCGTGAAACGTCTGTTCTCAAGATTTTATTTAAACCTCAATTATCTTAAGATAAAAATGCATTTTTTTAATTATACAAATATATAAACTTGTCTGGGGGCACGGCAGTACCCCCGTCAAGACGAGCCAAGCAAGGATATTACTTAACGTATCTCGAACTGTTTCGTCGTTTTTTAAGTCTCATAGAGCTGGTTTTTGATATTCCACATAGTTCATTTTCTCAGGATATGATGTCAATAATAACTTACTAAACATACAGTTTAATTATTTAGCTTTTACTGTAATTCTAATTATAACTAAAATACACCGATTTGACATTGACACACTGATGATAGTTAAAATAATGGCTACTTCTGAAGTGCTAGAAAACTGAAATTTGGTAGTATCGTAAGTATAATCATCATCATCATCAGCTCATTAACGTCCCACCGAGGGGCGAGCCTAGGGGGATTAGGCCTTAGTCATCCACGCGGGCCAGTGCGGATTGGACGACTTCACACACAACCTTCGAATCTCTTCGCAGGCGTGCATGAAGTTCCTCACGATGTTTTCCTTTACCGTAAAATACATTGGTACGTGTCGGGATTTGAAATCGTAAGTATAGTTACAACTAACAAAATTATTCATAAACTTAAAACTTCCGCTCCGTCTCCAAAAAGATAATTTAATATAGTAACAAATTTTATGAATTAGGACTTGAAAATTTACACAGGACTGTAGATAGTAACTAAAAAACCTCTTTGTAAGTTCTTACAAAAACGAACTGCAGTCCAAACAAAAACATTTTATTTCTAATGTCGCCAAGACGACCACATATGGTTTTCATTTGTTTTTTCCCTGTCAAAAAGATATCAGATCTCATGTAGAGACAAGCTTTTGAATCTACAATACCTAATTCTACTATGACGACAATAAACATAATAATATTTTAATGATTTAATCTTACTGGTTATTTGTTAAACAATAGCATCAGCTTAAACCCGAATACACCTAATATTATGTAATTCCATATAGTCAAAGCTACCGGCTATACGTGAGATGATTAACACCTTAGTACATTAATCACATCGGAGAGCTCACCGTAACTACATCACGATTGTAACATTAATTACTGATAGATTAACTAGGGCGCTTGCGATATGCGATAATATTGACTCGTACAAAATCAATATTTATGTCAACGCATGCTATAAGCCTCCGTGGTCTATTGGACACAACGTTGTATATAAATCAAGCATCGTCATCCAACACGGATTTGACCAACCATTTGTAATGGTTGAGACGTCGGCTCCTATACCAATGGATCCGGGTTCGATCCCCGGACAGGACAAACATTTGTGTGCATGAACATGTCTCTTTGTATTGGTGTGGGTGTTTTCTTTGTATAATGTGTTTGTATTAACAAAAGAAAAATAAGAATGTTTATCCGTTGTTTAGTACCCATCTTACAGGATAAATGTTTTTTTTGGGACTAAATGGCGCTGTGTAATATATATTTATATTTATTTATTTCTATCGCTGTGTGATCCATGTCGTGGGTTTTGAATCCCGTGGGGAAACCGCACAGTGAAAAAGCACTCCTTTACTATGATTTTCGCACTCTTTCCCACTCTGTGCGATATTTCACAGTTTGGTATGACATTGCACTTTGATTCACCAGATTGTCTGAAAGGAAAGATGATTTTGTACTTATTCGGAGGTCACGTAATCCGCCTTTCTTTACTACAATCTTAGAATCGTAGTAATACCTGCCAATCCACATCCCCGCGTGATGTGTTACGGCTATACTGTTTGAGAAATCCAGTTCCCTGCAAGCTGAAACATTATAAATAAGAAAAGTAAATATTCAGTGACACTCACCCAGCGTCATCTAGACCCAAACTAAGCATAAGCCTGTATAATGGGTTCTAAACAACGTTTGTTTTGACATGACCAGTACTGCAGAACAGCAATTTCATAGGTAAAGACCTATTATTAAAACTGTCACTGTTAACTATGTTTACGCGTAAAGTGTAATAGAATACAATAGCCAGATGGGGCGCCGTAAGCTCGTTACTACAAGCGTGCGCCGAGTGTGAACAACACATGGTACCTATTACTACAATTGTCTGTTATAAAGACGTAATTTTCTACAGTAATTAGTATGCTTTCCTAGTTTTAGTAGAGTACGTGGCAAAAACGCTTTCAAAAGTAATGGGTTCGATTTCAACTATTTATTATTTGTTGTATTTTTGTAATATTCTTCGTGCGCTGTGCCCGTCACCTGAGATATCAGACGTTAAGTTTCGGTTATGAAATCACATATTTTGCTGTTATAGTTCGTAGAAACAGATATAATTTAATTAGCTATGCCAAGGCCTTATTCTCGAAACAAAGAAGTGTCTAAATCTACGTTACGGACCCATGTCTGGTACTGCGAATATACCTACTTAGACTCGAATGTAGTATTTTATGAAATATAATTCAGATCAGACGTACTTTTCTACCTTCATAAATTTGTCTAGAGCTAAGCGCTGTACGTTGTTAAAAATTGTTTGGTTGCTCTCTCGTTTGATCTCCTTTTGAAATTTCCAAGATCCTTTCTTATATGTTTTTGTTATATACCTATTATTTCTTACTCGTGTTCCTCCTTTATTGACAAATCTCGTCAAGCCCCCATTGAATGTAATAAGTACGAACAATTTTCGTGGAAATCAACATTTATTTTTTAATTTTTCTTTAGCAAAACTTTGGCTTCCTGAACAGTTCGGACAAGGCTTTGAGGGGAAAATTCTTTTGAATATTGTGAAAATCATTGTCCTAATTTTAAATTTCTTCAACATTATAATTGCGATTATGTAATTAAATCACATGTACATGTATGTCATATTAACAGTGTAATATCATTTTATTAACAATACAATTTATCAACCACTAAGTCTTCCATTGCAGGGAACATGATTTTTCATACTTTATGAAATGCGTGTGTGTGTGTGTGTTAAACGTCATAGACGAACCAACAGCACACCAGTGCAGCATAACCAAGAGAGTGACTCTAGATAATATCTTATGGTCATCCGTCCGATGGATAATAGACTTTTGCGATACTTAGTTGTCGGCTATGCGATCGCGTCCTATTTCGAGTCTCAATATAATAAAATAAACAAACTTTTCTTTTTCTTTTATATTATTTATAATGCTTTAATAAAATATATGTAGAGATCTCAATGGTTAGATGATAAATGTAAGTGTTATTTTTCTAACGCCATTCGAATTGAATCATTTATCATCAGATAAGCAAAGCCTGTTCAAACAGTTATATAATACACGATTATTTTACATCATAAAAGATATCACGGATAGGGTATGTTTAATAAACAGCCTTTGTAACGATTTATTCAGAATATCTGTGGAAAATTATGTATTGTATATAAATAGTACGTAACTTTATAATAAAAAAATAAAAGCAATTAGTTAAATAACAATAAAATATTTGCATTGCATATTTTGCCGTCTTTGCACAACTATGGAAGCTATGCGAGCTCAGCTAAATAAACAAAGCTTAGCTCTTGGTCTGCAACCGGTTTACTCACTTGCTACTCGGTTTGCCTTAGCGTCGACTAACACCTACCCGTATCCACTTATCTCTTTTCCCATGAATACATCATCAGCTCATTAACAACCCCACCGAGGGGCGCGAGCCACCGAATAGGGTAATTAGGTCTTAGTCGTCCACACGGACCCAGTGCGGATAGGACGACTTCACACACAACCTTTGAATCTCTTTGCAATCGTGCATGGTTTCCTCACAATGTTTTCCTTCACCGTAAGAGCGTCGGATAACGTACATATAATTTCGAAAATTTGAAACACATTGGTACGTGGCGGGATTTGAACTCAGCCCTCCCGGTAGGAGGGCAACAGTCCACACCATTGAGCCACCGACGCTCTATACGTCCCGTGAATACGTCACCGTCCAATATGTAATTGAACGTTCGATTCATGATACTTCCGATGAGATGTCATCGATGAATTGTAATTCGTCGAAACGTTTTTCGAACTGGAATAATGAAACCATTTCTCACACATTAACTTATTGTTAAAGCCACGCTCCCGTCATGTACAATAATCGATATTAAGTAAGTTATTATAGGGGGATCACATAGAAAATCAGTTTCGTGTGCGGGCGGGGCCCGCGGGCGAGGGGGCGAGGCTGTACGTGCGTCACAGTGATCGATGCAGCACTTGTTGCCGCATTCAACAGGCGCCGAATATCGCAGCTGGACCCAGGATCAATGGCGACCCCTTTACTAAATAGAACGTGGGTTGTTTAACGTGCCAATGAGACAGATACGTTGACAAAACAACGGTTTGTTTGTTTTTGGTGTTATAATTAGTGGCGATACTGAAATCAAATATTTTGCTTTAGATATAACATTCATATGACATACAATCCAATAATATTATTCTTAAAATTAACAAAACAAAAAATAGTAAAATGATAAAAAATAACTACATTAATACAACATACAATATCACATTTGCCAAATATATAAATAAAGACTAAGGTAATATTCAAATTAAATAAATAGCTCAAAGTATTTAAAAAAATACAAGGCCTTTTTACGAGTATTGAAACGAGGGCGTTTACGTGAGAATAGTATTGCAGAATTATTAAATTCAAAATATTTGATGCTCGTAGCTTTTCCAAATTAANTCGTTTACGGGTTTGAACATAAGCTGCTTGTACAAGCATAGTACTGGTCCTCAACTCAAGCCTCGTTTTGTATTCATCACGAGTATATAAGATGGGCTTTGACTTCAAAAATCCAGCTACTAAGTAGGTATTTCAGACATGGTGTCCCACATGACTGTATAAATAAATGCAATTTTTTCATGTTTAATTTTGGCGTATTTATTTATTTTCAACAATGTGTGGTATTTGTTGTAATTTTTTAGCCTTTCTTAATATAAAGGTTTCCTATATCCTTCCCCTGTATGGCGGAGTACGGCCGTGACCTTTCTCAAACTGGGTGACTGCGCTAACCAACAAAGCTGAAGACGTCAGTACTTTCAGGATTTATTCTTGAGATTAAAAAGAACTATAATTGGTAAGGAATATACAATTTGGAAGTCTCACTGAATAAGTTCAAGAAGTCTAAGTAGTAAGTAAGATTATTAACTTTTATTAGGATATGTCACTGGGAGGTTTTTGTAAGCTGTATAAATCATTACCACAGTTACTACACACACAAATACCACACCCTACGCTCACTGCCTACCCACGACGCCCAGCACGCTACACAAAGCACACGCTACACAAAGCACATACTCACAAGGACACGCTACACAAAGCACACGCTTCGCACAGCACAAGCCTTGCACAACTGATGATACGTATCTTCAGGCTAAGTACCTAGTCGCTCACACTAAAATATACACGGATACGGACACCACTCCCTACGCTCGCACTACCCACTACGCTCAGCACACAACACACGCATACCACACACTACGCTCATTAACCACTACATACAGCACACGCTTCGCGTAGCACACGCTACATATACTTAAGGTTACATACTCACTAAGAAACACACAACATCACACGATACACACACTCTACGCTACGCACACAACTCTCTATGTATGCTCACTACCCATTGCGCACAGCAGCTAACTAACACTATACGAAACAAACATCAATTGATACACACATGTCTTACATACAACCTTCTGAGATAGTCCAGTGACTTTATCGTAGTATAACTAAGTGATTAGACTGAACAGTTATAACACAACATAGAGAGATACAGCAGCCCACACACCCATTAAACCCTAAACACACTTTACGTTATGTACACAACTCCCTTTTCTCCCTATGCACAGCTCACGCTTCCCATAGAACAAGCTCGCACGACAGACGATTCGCATACTTCTGGCAACATACTCGCTCACACCACACGCAACAGACACCACACCATACACACACTTTACGCTAGGCACACCAGTACCTACCCACCGTAGCACACGCTTCTAATAGCTCGTTACGTATACTTCAGCGCTGAAAGCTAAAGCGTACAGAAAGTAAAGCTGTGACGGTCATCCTCAGTCAGCAGCGAATAGCCATTACGAAAAACAATACCCATTACAAACCGCTAAGTATAGGACCACACGTTACGTACTCGTCGTACACAAAAATATTTGTCAGGTATTTTACTAAATAAAATGTTACGGTATTTTTTTTTTGGTAAATGTTTTATGATGAATCTGGCATTACAAACTTATTTAATCGAACATTAATGTAATTCAGTAGGTACTAACAGAGATGCTTGAGTTCTCAATAACGTACCATAATATCTCATGACATACTGTTATACCTAAAACTTTAGGTATATGTCAGTAATGTTGAAGATTGAGTATGGATTCAGTCATATTATTTTGAAAAATAAATATACTACTAATGAAACGACAAAATGTCACTAGAATACAACAACCTCACGCAATTTATCATAGTCAATTTAACTGGATAACTAACTCAAAAATAGGCTTGAACATTTTTATACTCGTAACTCAGCAACCGCGTAGAAGTTTCCTCAAAAACATGGGTGTCCGCCATTTTTAATTGGCGGTGACATGTCATGTCAACCACGCTATTCGCGCTAATCTCTAGAGATGATAACGAGGCGAATAGGGTCAGCCTACATTTGGGGTCATACTCAAGTTTTAAGTATTCATGTACTAGTAACAAGTTCGGGAACTGCTATATGAATATATGCGTCCTATAGCCACGACTAGTCAGGTTTAAAATTCGAATGCAAAGTTTATTATTGATAAAAACTTGACCTATTTTGCAACTGAAACAAACTTGTGGACTTTGGCTGCAGCTCCCAAAAATAGAAATCCAGTTTTATTTTGGCTCTTATTAAATAATATGGGCAATGTTAAAAAAATATCCAATACTTCATATAAATAGTTCTAAAGGTATATTACGCAGATTAATTCTATTCTTCTCATTTACTGACTTATGAGTGTGAGTTTATTACTAATAAAACAAATTAATGGGGAATTCTTGTTTTGTATTGTTAAGCCAGGTTACTATTCCTTATACGAACACGAAAGGCAGGAAACTGAACATTTGTATTACGATAAATCATGAGACCTCACATCAAGGTCCACATATAGTTAACAAAAAAAAACTTTGGAAGTAGGTACAAATCCTACTTATCGCCACTTAATCCCATCTCTTCAAAGCAGGTTAATATTTATCAAATGTACTAAGAGTGTTCATTGTGCATTTTATTTCTATCATCAAACAAATAAGCAAAGATCTTTTTGCAAAGGGAGGAAAGGGTATTTTTTTAGGTAATGATTTTGAGGTATGGTTTGTTTAATAGTGCTTTGTGTAATTCTTATTACTAAGATACTCAGTATTGGAGAAGGTGGGTTCTAAAAAAGATGTTTTTTTATATTTATATCTCGCCCTCCAACCAATTTTTTTACTTGCAAAATTCGCTTGTGGACGCTGTACATTTATTGTGAAAGACTGGGATATGATTGTGGTGTTGATTGAGGCTGCATTATACGAAATTAAGGTTACAATAAATAAATCCACTGACATTCACTCATCGCCATCTAGCCTCATATTAAGCGCAAGCTTGTAGTTAGAGTATTAAACAACTGATAAACATAATCCTATATTTTTGTAAAAACATACATATTAAAAAACGAAACACCCAAGCCATTACAATAATTGTTATCTACATAATATAAATAGATTATCATCAATGTTTTAAATTTCATTAAATATTCGAAATGATGCTAATAAAAAAATAAAGAGACATTTTGACGTAACGATGTGCAAGGGCGGCTCTATGATCAGTCAAATACCTTGACATCGTCAGGAAATCTGCGAGTGCGTACTGAGATCTCGAATTCTCTTATTTCTACCTGGTAAGGTTCATTTTTGCACCAGTAATATACGATTTCACAAGAAAGTAAATTAATAATGTGGGTGAAGGTACCCGTTGATCGACTTTAAGCTTTTTCGAATATTGTAAAATAAAATCATTCGGTACATAAATAATTATAAATAAATATCCACTGACATTCTCACAGCGTCATCTAGCTCCATATTAAGTAAAGAGCCTGTAGTAATGGTTCTAAATAACTGATAAACAAACATGTATATATTTGTTTTGTAAATAATAGATATACGGTTCTTAATTCGCGTGTATCGTTCTCCAATTATAAATATATGTTTATTGAATTTACAGTCGGTGTCTCAGTGGCTCATTGGTATAGATTGTTGCCTTCCGATCTGTAGGGTGCAAGTTGTAATCCCGCCACGTACAAAATCATTATATTATCGTAAAATTATCATTATATTATCTGAATACATTATTGAAGCCTAAACACATTCTAAGCCTACTTTTATAAAGATAATTGGCCAAACATATAAATCATAATTTGAAATAGGTACTGAAGAGTAAAAATACATTAAAAACCTTCCAAATGTCGGTTTATAGGTCAAGAATGGAAAAGGGAGAAGCTCGGAGAAATCGTTTAGAAAAAACGGCTTAAATGACAATAGAGACGATGAAAAATATTCTCTAAACGTAGCTAACCTAAGGTAGGTTTCCACTAAAAAGCCTCAGCATCTAAGGATTTAACAATCACAAGGTTATGTCGTTCCGTTTCGGATGCCCTATTTAAGGGCCCATCTTAATTGAGAGCTTTTAAGGAAAATTAACCTGTAATCGCATTGCCTGTAATATTATAATCATACTTACTTAATGTTTCTATGTTGGAATATTGTTTTTTTAAGCGCTGATATTCTTTTATATAGGTTTTATGGTTTTTATTTAAATATTGATTACATTAATTTCTGTAAACCAGATGCCAGTCCATACTTAGTTCGTGTAGCTGTATATAGCTATCCTGTCTGGCAGACCTATAGTAAGAAGGTAAAAAGGAACTAATTATTACGTTATAACAATTAAACTCTTGGGGATTTAAAAAAAAACCCAATGTATATACATTTTACAATACAATACAACGTATTTCATTATTTAATTACCAATAATACCAACGTACTTCGCAAAATGTCCTATCGAATACCATTTTGGTCGGAAAATTTCTGCTACCGCCATCTATATTCTGTGTTTTAAACATCTGTGCAGGGCGTACAATAAGGAAGGTATGCCATCCTACAATTTTCCTATAGAACCCTGAAGCTCGATTGTTAAAGTGATAGAAAACCTTACTAGAGGGTTTACTCAAATTCGCTACAGTAATTTTATTTATCAAAATTATTTTCAAATGTAAATACATATTATTATTTGTTCAACATACCCAAAAGTGATTGAGATGTTTTTTTTTGCAACAAATGATCAGAAAAATAACTATAATCACTCCGAACTAAGCTATCCTTTTTTTACATGAATGCAAGTCCTCGACAGTGCATTTTTGTCGTAATTTCTTGACACGTACGACGAAATGGTGGAATCAGTTGCTGCTGGAAATATTTCCAGAGCGATATGACCTTTAAAAAAAGAGCGTATTCCCTGTTGAAAGGCCGGCAAAGCATTTCAGTGCCCTCGGGTATTGCAAATGTACATGGGCGGCGGTGTCATTTACCATCAGATGAGCCTTTTGCTCGTTTGCCTGCAATAGTATAAAAAAAAACAAAGCCTCATAAGGACCCATCCATTGGTAATACGACTACAAACATCATACTAGTTAACATAAAATAAACATATTTTTTTTTCGCAGTCTGATATATCAGTAAGCCTTCGTGCAACTGAACTTTTTAGGCTGGAATGATAATAGATCATTTTTTCATCATCATATTCAAGTCGTAGTAAGTACCTGTGCATTACGAAGTGTGTCAAGTATGCGTCGCATCTTCCCGTAGCCGACTACAGCTTTTATTTCGTAGCTGCTGCTAAAAGTGGTGTCGGAGCGTAGCTACAACATTACTGCTACGTCGTAGAACAGCGGCGATTTAAATATTTACAGTTTGGAAACTCTAAATAACTGTTCTACAAATTTTTATTTCATGGTGACTGACATCAACATGTTTTTTAAATTATAAAAACTTCTTTATATACCAATGAGTGAGCTCTGACGTCAGTGGTTTACCTATAAAGTGGTTCCCCTATTCTTAACTGCAAGCTATTAAGGTCGACTAATGAGCAGTGAAGCAACGTCAACGTTTACTGGCGTAGATGCCTTCGAGATATAAAAGACATGTAGTAAATGCAGTTTAACTATTCTTATTAAAGTTGACCTTAAGATGAGAAAAGTAAAGTGATGTTGGTTTACTTAGCCTTGTGTATATATAGTAAGAATGTTTTAAAGTATTTTCTCATGTTGTTATCTACAGGATTTATTCTAGAAAATAGAGTTTGTATTTAAGATATTTATGGTATGACAAAATATTATTTTATTATAAGGAGGCAAACGAGCATGCGGCTCACCTGATGAAAAGAATTAACGTCCATGGACATTTAGAACTGCTGAGGTGAAAGATATGCGTTGCAAGCCCTTCGATATGATGAAATGATTTACGGTATCATGGTAAAGTACAATTTCCTTAACATTTAAGGTATAAGGGTTAGGTAAACTTGTATTGTGCTGCAATGTTGATCAATATTTTATGAGGTATGAGTATATTTTGTTTATGTTTACTTCCGACATGAACTATAGCGGAACACAGCCGAAACCGGAAAGGAAAATACCAAACAACCCATCGGAAAATAAGCAAAAACCCTATGCAAATTCAGAGTCATGTTCGGTCGGTTTTGTATCGCAAACAAATAGAGAAGCTTCTACTAAAGTCCATCGAATAAAGTTGAGAGCAGTGAGATTATGTAGGACTTAACTATACGGCTTCTAATATTAATGGTTGATAGGTTAATACTTTTGATTGGAAGTCCAGCAAAAAAAATTAGCATGGCTAGTAAGTGGTTGCATCATGCTCGTATATACGTAGTCATATACTAGGTACTGAGTACCACCGCAGTGCGAGATATCGTCTCATGAAATTGAACTGTTTTGCACTAATGAGGGTACTTCATCTAGTGAAATTACCGGGTATAAGGGACCTAACATCTGTTGTTGGATGCAGTGCGACGTTGATAAGAATAATAACTGTATCAGTTTTAAGTCTCCATCAAAACCGTTCTCTCATGGTCAGGGGTATCACTTACCAGCAGGTGAGCGTCCTGAACGTCCTGCACACTTAATAACATAAAAAAGTGGACAAAAATACATTATAAAGGACGTCAGTACTCTGCAGTTGAGTAATATGCGAAATGGTTATACTAACCGTATGATAGATTTTCGATCAAAAATCAAAACAAATAATCTAAAAAATGATATCGATCACATTCTACTGTTTTTTTTCGATCATATGTCATCTTATCAATGTAAAAGTGCATTCGTATCACAATTACAGATCTTTACAGCCACTAACTGTAAACAGAAATCGTATGTACGTAACTATGTATTATAATAATATTTATGGGAACATCACACCTTTATCAAGATTAATGTAAAACCTTTTACAAAAAAATAATTATTTTCAAAATTTTACTACAAGTATATTTGATGTACCTAAACAATAGTTTCGGTTCATTACATCTCCAAGAAACGCCAAGGTGTCGATAGCTTGAAAAATATGAACAACTTAATCAAGGACAATGTGGTTCGCAACTTAAAAGTGAATCACGAAGAATTTACACCAGATGAATACGAAATAGCGTGTTAAAACGCCAGCCGTCCCCGATAAAATATAACTTCAGAACATTGTGGGCGAACGAAGTTAAGTCAATCAACATCATTCATTGTGCATTTCAATAGCTAAGGATAATGTTTATAGTAATATTAAGATATGATTTTTACGTATCATAAAAGTAAGGAGGTTTGCCGGACTAAGGATTCCTCCTTTTCATTTCATTGCAAGTGCAATGCCAGAAGCTTAGTAGACGTACGTATCCAATCCCTTGCGATTGCGACGTGATATTCATCATTAAAATAATTTGCTTATTTGACAAACTCATTTTCTACTCCAGAACTCTCCAGCTATCAGTTCAAAGACAGCGTCCACCACCAAGTAACCCAAGTTAATTTAACTTACCTCGCATATCTAAGCCAGTTTCTAAACTAACTATTGCTAATCTGATGAGCTATGTCAGTCTTTATTTTCTCTAACACTGATTTTTAATCCTTGAGAGTGAGAGTACACGCATTTTCGTCGTTCCTGCTACCAGTATAACGCACGCTCAATAAGTGCAGATATGAGAACCACTTTATGTAGGTAAACTACTGACGTCAGGGCTCACTAAAAATGAAGCGTAGGTGGCTCAATGGTGTGGACTGTTACCTTCTACCGGTGTGGGCTGAGCTTCAGATTCCAGCCACGAACTACTAATGTTTTCGAAATTATATGTAGTTATCCGATGCTCTCACGGTGAAGGAAACCTGCACACTCGCCTGTGAAGACATTCAAAGGTGTGCGTGTAGTCGTCCTACAGCACTGGGCCCGCGACTAAAGATCAATAATCACGTAGGTAGGCGCGTGCCCCTCGGTGGGGGCATTTATTGAACTGATGATGATATGTATGTTTGTAACGTCTCGTCGTCACCAAGGCCCTGTCAGAAAATCAGCGCTGCCAGGTGTTGATTTAATGCAACACAAGGCAGCCGATGCTGAGGCGGGGTCCTTTTTGGCACGAGTAGGTAGTTAGTGTTTCTGATATGTCAAATAAAATTTTTCTTTCTTTTTTATCATTCATATGCATAGTTTTCAGCCATGAAGTCCTGCATTAGCAAATAATTTTCTTTCTTTCTTTCATTAGGCCAGTCTGCCTCAATATATGGGTCTTAATCTCAATTTACAAAAGGTCCATCACCATAGTTACGTAGCATTGACCAATCGCGGCAGTCCAACATTTTAATAGAAAAAACGTCGATCATCTTCCCTCATCCTACATTTCGAACCGTATAAGAAACGAAGCAAGTTTAATTATATTAAGGTCGACGCGTATCGGAATTGCCTTGAAGGGAAAATTAATAGCAGTTCGATATAAGAAATTGATTCACAAATACTTCTACTTCAGTAACTGTATGCTTATTTTGCACGTAACAAGAATATTCATTGACGTCATGCAATCATCAGAAAATCGGATCATCATCATCATTATCATCATCAGCTCATTAAACCTCCCCACCAAAAGACACGAGCCTACCCGTATAGGGTGTAGAGGCCTTAGTCGCCGCGCGGGCCCAGTGCGGGTTAGATGACTTCACGCACAACTTTGAATCTCTTCGCAGGCGTGCGCAGGTTTCCTCACGATGTTTTCACCGTAAGAGCGTCGGATAACTTACATATATTTTTCGAAAACTCGGAAACACATTGTACGTGGCGGGATTCGAACCTCAGCCCTCCCGGTAGTAGGGCGACAGTCCACACCATTAAGCCACCGACGCTCTATATCGTATATACTCCATAAATACCAATAATATATTTTGCTGAATGTAGCATATTTTATGAATAGTTTATGGAATTTATTTGATAAGTGCTAAATAAAGGTACGCACTAAGCTCACGAATAACTCATTTGTCTGCAGTAATTTCTCTAGCTACATTGCGCTCTTTCCAAAATGCAAAAGAACTCACTTCTATTCCACGGAAAGATATCTGGCACGTGATAGTTACTTTTCGATCCTTGATTTGTTTTCTCATCAGCTTCAAACAGCGACCCTGTGCAAGTGTTCAGCCTATCAGGTCAAAGAGTACTACGTTACTTGGTTGTTAAATAGTAACATAAAATGCCATTAACAGGCATTCAATCTGATCTTTGACAAAATTTCATATTAAAAGAGCTTATCCTTACCAAGAACGCCAATAGTTGCGTCCCTCTAATATTCGGGAATAAATTCTTATTCTTATGAGTATTATTGATTATGAAACGTATTAAATATGAATGAGCCACGTTGTGTACGTCAGATGAATTTAATCGATATAAGTGGCAGGCGCTTTACTGTAGTATATACGAGTATATCTTCGTTAACTTACCTATATATTGTAGGTTCATATTTTCCGCAAATGCTATTCCCTCTCTCTCTTTGACTTATCCCAATTCATTGCTTAACATTATTCTTCACCAGGTATCCCAGTCATTTGATTTTCGCATCCTGCCTATACTAGTAACGTTTCGAATTGCAATTCATTCCTTAATATAATTCACTCCCGTCTAACGCCACACGTCACTAGGTGGAAGACTCGGTACTAAGTCGTCTAGCTAGGTACCATCGCAGTGCCAGAATCGTCCCGTGAAATAGAAGTGTTATGCACTTTTGTGTTTCGGGATGAGGGCACTGTAGTTAGTGAAATTACCAGTTATACTGGGGTGTCCCAGTAGTAAAGAGACTAANAAACAAATAATCGAAAATGATATGATCACATTCTACTGTTTTTTCGTTCATATGTCATCTTATCAAGTAAAAGTGCATTCGTATCACAATTACATCTTTACAGCCACTAACTGTAAACAGAAATCGTATGTACGTAACTATGTATTATAATAATATTTATGGGAACATCACACCTTTATCAAGATTAATGTAAACCTTTTACAAAAAAATTATTTTCAAAATTTACTACAAGTATATTTGATGTACCTAAACAATAGTTTCGGTTCATTACATCTCCAAGAAACGCCAAGGTGTCAATAGCTTGAAAAATATGAACAACTTAATCAAGGACAATGTGGTTCGTAACTTAAAAGTGAATCACGAAGAATTTACACCAGATGATACGAAATAGCGTGTTAAACGCCAGCCGTCCCGATAAAATATAACTTCAGAACATGTGGGCGAACGAAGTTAAGTCAATCAACATCATTCATTGTGCATTTCAATAGCTAAGGATAATGTTTATAGTAATATTAAATATGATTTACGTATCATAAAAGTAAGGAGGTTTGCCGGACTAAGGATTCCTCCTTTTCATTTCATTGCAAGTGCAATGCCAGAAGCTTAGTAGACGTACGTATCCAATCCCTTGCGATTGCGACGTGATATTCATCATTAAAATAATTTGCTTATTTGACAAAACTCATTTTCTACTCCAGAACTCTCCAGCTATCAGTTCAAAGACAGCCGATCGTCCACCACCAAGTAACCCAAGTTAATTTAACTTACCTCGCATATCTAAGCCAGTTTCTAAACTAACTATTGCTAATCTGATGAGCTATGTCAGTCTTTATTTTCTCATAACACTGATTTTTAATCCTTGAGAGTGAGAGTACACGCATTTTCGTCGTTCCTGCTACCAGTATAACGCACGCTCAATAAGTGCAGATATACGAGAACCACTTTGTAGGTAAACTACTGACGTCAGGGCTCACTAAAATGAAGCGTAGGTAGCTCAATGGTGTGAACTGTTACCCTTCTACCGGGTGGGCTGAGCTTCAGATCCAGCCACGATAATGTGTTTTCGAAATTATATGTACGTTTCCGATGCTCTCACGGTGAAGGAAACCTGCACACCCTGTGAAGACATTCAAAGGTTGTGCGTTAGTCGTCCTACATGCACTGGGCCGCGACTAAAGCCTAACACTCTATACGGGTAGGCGCGTGCCCCTCGGTGGGGGCATTTATTGAACTGATGATGATATGTATGTTGTAACGTCTCGTCGTCACCAAGGCCCTGTCGGAAAATCAGCGCTGCCAGGTGTTGATTTAATGCAACACAAGGCAGCCGATGCTGAGGCGGGGTCCTTTTTGCACGAGAAATACTACATTTATCATCTTTCTTCTTCTTTTATTATATTTTCTTCTATATGTATCATTGTTTGACTATATTGTTGCATGTTGTGTTTTACCTTGTACTTAATGTTGTCTTTTTTATAATGTGTATGTGTCTTATGTTGGTAAATGTAGTGTTTTCTGATCTGTCAAATAAAATTTTTCTTTCTTTCTTTATCATTCATATGCATAGTTTTCAGCCATGAAGCCCTGCATTAGCAAATAATTTTCTTTCTTCTTTCATTAGGCCAGTCTGCCCTCAATATATGGGGTCTTAATCTCAATTTACAAAAGGTCCATCACCATAGTTACGTAGGCATTGACCAATCGCGGCAGTCCAACATTTTAATAGAAAAAACGTCGATCAATCTTCCCTCATCCTACATTTCGAAACCGTATAAGAAACGAAGCAAGTTTAATTATATTAAGGTCGACGCGTATCGGAATTGCCTTGAAAGGGAAAATTAATAGCAGTTCGATATAAGAAATTGATTCACAAATACTTCTACTTCAGTAACTGTATGCTTATTTTGCACGTAACAAGAATATTCATTGACGTCATGCAATCATCAGAAAATCGGATCATCGTCATCATTATCATCATCAGCTCATTAAACCTCCCCACCAAAAGACACGAGCCTACCCGTATAGGGTGTAGAGGCCTTAGTCGCCGCGCGGGCCCAGTGCGGGTTAGATGACTTCACGCACAATCTTTGAATCTCTTCGCAGGCGTGCGCAGGTTTCCTCACGATGTTTTCCTTCACCGTAAGAGCGTCGGATAACTTACATATATTTATCGAAAACTCGGAAACACATTGGTACGTGGCGGGATTCGAACCTCAGCCCTCCCGGTAGTAGGGCGACAGTCCACACCATTAAGCCACCGACGCTCTATATCGTATATACTCCATAAATACCAATAATATATTTTGTTGAATGTAGCATATTTTATGAATAGTGTATGGAATTTATTTGATAAGTGCTAAATAAGGGTACGCACTAATCCTACGAATAACTCATTTGTGTGCAGTAATTTCTCTAGCTACATTGCGCTCTTTCAAAAATGCAGAAGAACTCACTTCTATGCTACGGAAGATATCTGGCACAGTGCTAGTTACTTTACTATCCTTGATTTGCTTACTCATCTAGCTTCCAACAGCGACCCTTTGCAAGTGTTCAGCTCATCAGGTCAAAGAGTACCTACGTTACTTGGTTGTTAAATAGTAACATAAAATGCCTTAACAGGCATTCAATCTGATCTTTGACAAAATTTCATATTAAAAGAGCTTATCCTTACCAAGAACGCCAATAATTGATAATTGATAATTGCTTTATTCATAACAAACCTAGGTTACAACAAATTTCGGTAATAATCCTTTTAAGTACAAGAGTACCTGTAGTAGGAAGTTACCGCCCTTCCGTTCCGTTTTCACATCAAGGTTATGTAAAAAAAAAGCACAAGGGTATATATAACAAGAAAAAGAGGTGTGTGTCTGTTATATTTGTGTGTGTGAATATTTGCGTCCCTCTAATATTCGGGAATAAATTCTTATTCTTATGAGTAATTATTGATTATGAAACGTATTAAATATGAATGAGCCACGTTGTGTACGTCAGATGAATTTAATCGATATAAGTGGCAGGCGCTTTACTGTAGTATATACGAGTATATCTTCGTTAACTTACCTATAAATTGTAAGTTCATATTTTCCGCAAATGCTATTCCCTCTCTTTCTCTGACTTATCCCAATTCATTGCTTAACATTATTCTTCACCAGGTATCCCAGTCATTTGATTTTCGCATCCTGCCTGTATAGGCACTACACGTTACTAGTATTAGTAACGTTTCGAATTGCAATTCATTCCTTAATATAATTCACTCCCGTCTAACGCCACACGTCACTAGGTGGAAGACTCGGTACTAAGTCGTCTAGTTAGGTACCATCGCAGTGCCAGAATCGTCCCGTGAAATAGAAGTGTTATGCACTTTTGTGTTTCGGGATGAGGGCACTGTAGTTAGTGAAATTACCAGTTATACTGGGGTGTCCCAGAAGTAAAGAGAAATATACTTAACAATTTTTAATTAAAAATAATCAGTTATTATATGGATTCGGTATACAAACGAAGGTTAAACTTATAATTATTTATACATCAAATTTACTCCAGCAATTCCTATGTACCAAATTTTTTTGATATTGATTGCACCATGCTTTATGACCGTTTTTCCGGGTGTACCTGCTACTCTTTAGCCAGTCTCGTCCATCTGTAATTAAATTATCTCAACGTTTGTGGTATATCTGTATACTTTAAGAGACCTAACATCTGTTGTCTCGGTTGTCGAGCGCATTGCATCGTCAAACACGGACGCTCTGTCATGTTCAAGCGTATAACCATCACGTGAGTTCTTGACCGTCCTGATAACTTGGAAACATAAAAAAAATGCAGTCTCATCCAGTTAACATCGAGACAGTTGCCGGTCAATCGGTATTATCCTTTTTTCTCTCTTGTGCCTATCGCAATCCGCTGCTAATAAAATTTATCTCCCATTTCCAATTCAATTTTTCCAGTCCTCTGCTTTCCTCATTTAGCCAGCATAGTAACGTAATAAACAAAACAACATTAGCACACTGAACAACTTTTTAAATACGTGATGTTTATGATTATACCAATAGATACTGTCACGGATATTTAATCAATTTCACATTATATAATCAAAATTTACAAAAACACTTAATTTTGAACCTAAATATTAGGTCCTGTAAAGTAAAGTAGCTCGATATTTACAAATTGCCAGATTATTCTTTGATATCATGACAATCATGATTTTGAGTTTGAGTTCATTATAATTCTAGCACCAAAATAACTTTGATCAAATACATCTATAAGTTTCAAAGCCTCAAGACAAGTTTTCCGTTGGCTTATAATATAATTTTACCGCAATAAATGATAATTCGCAACTTCAATCAATCTTGATAAATATAGTGTAAAAGTATATTTATATTAATGATTTAAGTAACCGAGGCGTCCTTTAATTTGCAGGTTTTTTTGCAGTAAATAGTATACCAAGACCTTTTATTAAAAAAATCGATGAAGCTTGTATTACTTTTATATATTATCTATTACCACATTCTTTTCTATACTTTTACGCTATATCGAACGATAGATAAAATAATTTTTTTTTTCATCTATACAGTTTAGAAATGTATAAAATCAATCGATACTTAAACCATTTCACTATATCAAAATTGATTCCATAATTCATATTAACGAATGTACTTTAAAATAAATAAATATACACCTATATCTATGATATGGTGAAATAGGCTCTTGTTTTGCTAGATGAGCTGCGTAGGAAATTTGATGTGTTAAAATAATTGTTACTGATATTTTATTTATAAATTATGCGTTTTGGTCACAACCCACTGCGACCTTATTTTTGAAACAAGTTCAGAATAAGTTCGCTTAATGGTTGTGTTAGATAAGATAAAAGATCGCAGACGATTTCACATAACTATTTTCTCGGATTGCTCTCTAGCACGCAACTTAAGCAATGACTGTGTCTAGTAAAGTTCGCGTTTTACTACAAAATGTTTTGTCTTGATTATGAAAGATAGAAGTCATCGATCAAACTGCTTAAGAGGGTATTGAATACATACTTCAATCGAAGTCTTCAACAAAGTAAGTGAATGAATGAATTTCTAACGGTAATATGTAAATTCCTAATACATCGTACTCGTAGGCACCAGGCTGTGAGCATAAAGAGATAATATACAAAGGATTATCATTATCTTCATCAGGTTTTTCGGAGGCTTATTGAGGCTATTCTACAGACCTTTAGGGACCTCTAGCAGAAAAGATGCTGTAATTCGCTCCTCTTATATAGTTCGTCTAGATCAGTCCTACCCAAAGTGGGCGATAACGCCCCCTTGTGGGCGCTGCAGGTCTCAAGGGGGAGCGGTAAGAGACCCAGAAAGAAAATGAATAATTAATTAATTCAATTTGAAGTTATAGTGGTTTTTAAATAGGTAAAAAAATGGGGGCGCTAAAAAAATATTTATTCTCAAAGTGGGCAGTAGACAAAATTAGTTTGGGAACCACTGGTCTAGATGTTATGAGGTGAATCTAGTTCCGGTGAAATACGAGTAGATTCACCTCAATATCATACTATTGTCAATAAAATATTCAAATACTCGGGTAGGCATCTCACAACCTCGATTACTCTGGGAGCTTAATGCTGTATTTGCCATTTTGGGAGATAATCCCTTTGTCAACATTTACACCGCCCACTTGAAAACAAGGGCAGTACCTACCCCCGAGTTGGAACATCGATACACGAGTAATCCGCATAACAAATATGTAAATCTGTTACTAAGTTAAAAGAAAAAATATTTTGTGGAAGACCACGAATCTGTATATTTGTTTTTGTACAATACAATCCCTTACACATAAAGTTGAAAAAAATTCCGGGCAAAACACCTCTTGCTACCCGATAGTGATTGAAAGCTTGCTTTCTATTCACTCCATTTATCCTTTATAAGGCCGAGTATTTCAAAAGATGTGTAATCAGTAAATTACGACAGTATTTTCTTTTTGCGGAACGTGTCTATAAAGCCTCATAAGTATCCAATAAATACACATACAACGTTCTATGATTTGCCCTAATTTTAGATAATAATAAGATCAATGATAGAGTCTCTGACCGTTAATGCAAAGTCACCGAGACGGTGGGATAAATAATATCTACCAATCGGTCAATCACACCAAAGCTATGCTGTGTGGGACATAATAGGCTGTTTGGTTTGAAACACACAAATATGAATGCTACTCGTAGCAAAAATAAGAATACTTTAACCTATCATTTTACTATTATTCGTACGTTCGTTAACATGTGCTTCAAGTTGTAATCCTAATATTTGGAATCTCAACGAAAAGAATTTTGGTAACGCAAAAATCCTGAAATAGTCGCACAAAAAAAAAATCGCACTTAGTTTCGGAGTTGCAGTTAACTAACTTTAGTTAAATAACTAAACCATTAATATTTTTTATTTTATTCTTTAGTAGAATTAATAATCTCTTTATTTTGCTGTTTAATCATTCAATTGTCATCATCAGCTCATTAAACGTCTCTACCGAAGGGCACGAGCCTACCCGTAAAGGTTGCATAGGCCTAGTCGTCCACGCGGGCCCAGTGGACGACTTCACGCAAACCCTTAAATCTCTTTGCAGGGCGTGCGCAGGTTTCCTCACGATGTTTTTCTTTAACGTAAGAGCGTCGGGTAAACGTACATATAGTTTCGAAAATTTATAATATGTTAGTAGGTGGGTGGCGGGATTTGAACCTGAACCTTCCAGATCGGAAGGCAACAGTCCACATCACTGAGTCACCAATGCTTTAAATTGTAACATTTTGAAATGATCAATTTACAGACCAATTTCAAGTATTTTGCGAAACCTATGGTGATACAATTGGTTGTCTATTCAAGCTTGCCTTAAATATATAAAACACATAGTTGCGAGAAAAAATGTATACATATTCATCGTCGGCAACAAAATAATGACGTAAAGAGAATACATACAAATTGAATAGTCGATGATTGTAATCACATGTATCTAGAGTGATATACACAATGATGTAAAAATGTATGGATTCGTGATATGCTCACAAAACAATCGAAAAAAGTGTTCCGAATGCAGTGACAGCACACATACACATATTTGAATTTCGAACACATTTACCTAAACAAAAGAGTACAAACTGTACTCTCTTCGCGGCGGTTCGTTTTTGAGGAACGGATGGCGTATCTACTTTTATATATATACAGAATATCATTGGATATACATACCGATTTAAGACTGAATAATATTACTCATACGACTAATGCCTCTGTACAGTAACTAGTCCATTTAATGCATAAATCTTTTACTGCAAGAAACACATATAACCCTACTGTACTTAAGTACAAAAGGGTGATTTTAGCACCGCTTTAATATTCATATGGTTTCACTACGACATAATTGAAGCCGGGTCATCGACACTTCAGAGCACTAAATGCTCTTCTAATGTATTTACCTTCGTTAAGGCTTTTCAGTCATAATCCTGTCCCAACCGCAGACTGCGGTATACGTCAATCTCATATAAGTACACAATGGCACTTCAAAGACTCACTTTAAGCCAAAAGTAATTGTACAGGAGTGATATTGAATCAGTAAAATTATGTGCTCATAGCTACAAAATTTTAAGGGCAATTAAATGGTTAACTTGCAGGATTTTCGTAAGAAATGAGACGTTATGTATGAGGTAAGTACTGGTCACTCTATTATGTGTGACACATTCGTCAACCCGAAAGGGATCACAAGCCAGTTGATAACTTGTGAGTCACAGTATCCAAAAGCATAACTGATATTGAAAATCCCCTCACTACAAACCTTAGTGGTTTTTTGTACGGGATTTGATATATATGAATATTGTAAAAATTTTTATGGTAATTATAAATAAATTATAATAAAAATATGGCGGGTGAAATAGGCAAGATCAAGGTTTTCACACAAACAACCTTGCAAATGGTCTGTCTCAGGCAAGATTTTCTTATTACACGGCATGGTATGACTAAGTTTTATTTAATTATATTTATTTAGATTGAAATCGTCGGTGGCTTATTGGTGTGCCTTTGGATCTGGAGGGTACAGGTTCAAACCCCGCCACGTACCAAGGTCTTTTCGAATTTTCAAAATTATACGAGTATTTAAACACTTTTATCCGATGTTCTTGCGGTGAAAGAAACATCGTGGGGAAACTACGCACGCCTGCGAAGATTTTCAAAGTTTGTGGGTGAAGTCGGCCATCCGCACTGGGCCTGGAGTGGGCGACTAGGCCTATACACCCATTACGTGTAGGCTCGTGCCCCTCGGTGGCGACGAATAATGAGCTGATGATGATAGATTGAAAGATCAGCCGAACCATGATGCTAGTTTTAATACTATATTAAAGCATTTGACATGGTTTTGATATCACTCAGTTCCCCAATTGATGTTTATGTTTATATTATAACTAGCAACACTCCTTAGATTTGCATCAAATTGTAACGGAAAAGCATAATTTCTCAAACTTAATTCAATTTGATAAAGCTATGCTCCTCGAGTTTGTTATGGTAAACTTCCAGGGAAAAAAACATTGATTAAAAGTTTATCAACAAAATAAACAAATTTTAATTAGTTCGATTACTTTTTGAATACCAGTATAGCATTTTCAGAAACTCCATTTTAATATAACACAAGATCACTGAATGGTCCTACGTGTCAGAAAATAAAAATAAAATGAATTTCAACCAATATTCCCGTGAATAAATGTTGTTTTCCATCAATTTTCCGTGAAACGTGCCTGACAAAAATGTTAACATTATCTATATTCATCTTATTTTGACAGTTTTATGGATCATCGTATACCCACAGTAATAACTGTATATGATAAATACACGCATTGTCTTTATAAACATTCATATGCGTATACATATTACACAGGTCTTTGAATTATACCTCCACCTTTTTAAAAGTAAAAATTGAATCAGAAAAGCTTTAAAATGCTACGTTGGACAGGACCTGTCTGGTCCTGGTTGGGCCAAAGGTAAACGTTTTGACTGAAATCATTTCTCTCCATCAAGTGTTAAGGCTCTTATCATACTCAAGTAGTGTCATACATGTTTTTTTTATTCAAATAAGCGAGATTCTTTGGTTTATTGTTTGGTCACAAAACGAACCTATATTTGTATAGTTGCCCTATGAACCCTTCCATTGCAGTACAGTCGATTCCTGGGTCTCTTGCCAATTATTTATTATGGAAGTTATAAGGGGCACTATCTTTACACATAATGCAGTGCTTCATACTTTGCCATACGTCTAAATCCAGCTCGCTTCATCCAAAACTTCTCAATCAAGAACTCGTGGGATGCTCGCGTAGTTACTTATTTCTCTCTCTCTTCAACTTATCGCAGTCCTCAGCTGGACGTAGGGCTCTCACATTTTAATGCACATTGAGCCCAATAACCCCGCTTTCCTCATCCAACCTCCACCAATACCCTGTCGCAAGGCGTCCTACGATACTACGCTTGCGAAGATGCGGTTTCCACTTTAAACTTGTATGTTTCAATGGTCATCGGTTCTGCGTCATACACAGCCAGCCCATAACCACTTCAAATTGCTGATCCGGCAAAATATGTCGGTAACTTTAGTTCTCCTACTGATGATTTTATCCGTAGAAGAGACCCTGAGCTACATACATTCTATAAAAAAGTTCAAACTTACAGTGGTGGTAACATCCATAGGGGCGAGTACCGGCGGCATTCGTTTTCCAGGTCTTCGCCAGAGAAGTATCACAGCAGCTAGCAGAAGCACCGACCCAGCCCCAGCTGCTGCACCCCATACGGCGCTCCACATCTCCCCACGCGTCCCAACCGTACCCCTTTCGCCCAACTCTTCCCCATTCCAATATCTTGTTTGCACATTATCGTAGCCGTCCCAAGGTGCCCCGCTGGGCGGTCCAGCCAGCTTATCTGTTAGATAACGAAATTAGCTACATAGAACATCGTGACATCGATCCGGGTAGATATCACATTGTTTGTGTTCCGCGCTCGTGGAGTGGAAAACTTGCTACTTTTACGGCCGTATTATGAGATTGGGTGGTTGTGAATGCTTTTATAGGGTTATAGACGATTTATTGATACAATGCGAGTGAAGAAAAAGTTGTTACAAGCTAGATTCAAGCTTTTGGGCCTTATACTACATTATATTTATAAAATAATACCAAATCTCATGTACGTGACATGAGATCTTAACAATAAATATATATTATTCTTTATAGTATCAAATAATTAAGGCTTTCTTGATTATAAAATCAAAAGGAAACCAGTAAATGGACCTTATGTGGTAATGGTTTATGAAAGGAGGTTACTGTCGTCTGTTTTTACTAATAATTTTAAAAGTTTATATCTTTTCTAGTTCGAATTATATTAAGGTTTTGATTTACAGGTATATTTTATTGATTTTCAGCCCACAGAATATACCATTTGGGTATAAACCTCACTTACTGGTGAATTTGCAGAAACATATTTTCATAATAGTGGAGAGTATTAAGCACCAAGTATTATTACTAACTCTAAGAAAACTAAATATTTTATAAGCTGAAATATGGTATAATTGAAAATTAATTACTAAAAAGTAAATTTAACAAGTGAATCATCAATCTGTTATTCTAGTGGATAGAGCCTATGAATTTTCACTTCGGTCACGCGACACAATCATTCCGATTGACGTGAATTCGAAAGTTCGTCGGCGTCGAAATTAGTAGTTCCAGCACGGTCTAAAGTTGAAAAAAGTGCTCTAAGTTTTACTTTTTTTTAAAAAGGTGTACGTACCCATTGGTTGGTGAAATTGTTATGTTGGTGAAATTGTTTTGTTTGTGTAATGCGACACGTGCGTATCGGTGGGGCGGGCGCGCGCGAGCGACTGGCCGGCGTCGGGTTGCGTCTTATCATTACGCCTTATTTACCGGCGATATGCGGCGCGTTAAGGGTTGGCAATAGATGTTAATTGAAATAAATACAAGCCTCTGTTGAATAAATACAAGCCTCTGATGTGAATACTTTTTGAGAGGATTTCATTCGATAGTAAAGTTGTTTCAAATAACTTTTTTAACTTCATTTTCTTTTTTAGAGGCTTTGTTTGGGTATTCTTCCGTGGTGATTTGTACTTTAATATGCCGCGCTGGTTCAATAGAATAACGTATAATTCGTAATTGTAACATATTTTGAGACATTTCAAAATGTAAGAAATATTTTTTCTTTTTGCATATAGGTAGATTCGATTAAAGAATCTACTAAACAGCAGATATTTAATTGTAATACACAATATAAATATGACAGTACTGATATAATTATAGTTCTGTGCACGTAGGCCATCTACAACTAGTCATTAGTAGTACCTTCCTACCTTCGAACATAGTTCACGTTAGGCGCTGGGCTTTGTTTGTTTGCTTCTGAGGTCCCAAAAGGTGAACACTGGGATTTCTAACCTTTAGGTTTATTATTTAAAATACATTATAAGTACCAAAGGTTTTATAATAAGGAACCATCCCCTCAATAAGCATTGCCTTCTTGAGGGGTGGTTTACAACCCTATCGAATAACGCAGTACTAACGCCTCCATAGTTTTCGTAGCTTTAAAGATATTCTTGTCATCAAGCATTACAGTTCTAGTTGAAACAGGTATTGTTTCAGACTATATAATAACTGTGCTAGAAAAATATATATTTGGCATCTTTGACTTGCTATTGAGTATTTATTCTATGTGACTAACTGAGCTGTGGTATCAAGTACCTACTTTATAACAAAATAAAATATGCTAAAAATGCTTAGGTGTTTCATAAATAAGATTTTGCCACTAAGGATTTAAAGTCAAAGTCCATATCCATTTATTCAAATTAGGCTCACAAAAAGTACTTAAAAAAATTACAAAATAAAATAAAAAGCATTATAATACAAAGTAAAGTATAAAAAAGACCTTGTTGGAGTGGAGAACTCGATAACATAGCAGGTAATGCGGTCATTTCGATCGGTCGTCGGATGGGTTATCATCATCATTATCAGCTCATTGAACGTCCCCACCGAGGGGCACGGGCTTACCCGTAAAGGGTGATTAGGCCTTAGTCGTCCACGCGGGCGCAGTGCGGGTTGGACGACTTCACGCACAACCTACGAATCTCTTCGCAGGCTTGCGCAGGTTTCCACACGATGTTTGCCGCAAGAGCGTAGGATAACGTACATATATTTTCGAAAATTCGCGAACATATTGGTACGTGGCGGGATTTGAACCTCAGCTTTATTTATTTATGTTACGAAGTGAACAGGTCGGTTAGGACGCCTGATGGTAAGTGATACGCCTGACGATGACAGAGCGAAATTGAATAAGTTCAATAACTGATAGACAGTTATTATTCTCCATAAATGCCGCACTGCGTCTGTCACCCGAGACAACAGGTCTGTTATACCCGGTAATTTCACTAGCCCAGCCCGTGAAGTGGGATATCTACTGCCCATACTCCCCATAGCCATTATGTGTAGGAGGATATTTACCCTTTAGTATGATGTTTAGACAGATGGTAATGTTCAAGTGGGCATTCTTAAAATCACTGATTCTAAGAATGCCTACTTATCCCATCAAAATAAATCATCAAGTGTGTGTAGATCATACCCCGTAAAGCTTTACGTATCTTATAAATATCATTATATCGAGTGGTGGTAGACGATGTTTACAGAATTGTCTTTAGTGGGTGTCTATTTTCATTAAGCTTAAGAAGTTCTACGTTCAAACCCATACTATAAAAAAACTCTTTAAATTCAATGAAGTTTATAAGCTCTATACACTATAATAATTATTGAATTTTAACAATTGAATTTTTTTTAATAAGGTTGGTAATTATGATAATAAAATTAGTCATGTTTAAGTTAATTAAATTATGACACTTCGGTAGCATTGAGTGTCAAAAGTTTTCAATTTGAATACCTAACTCACGATGTTAACTTTGAAATGAGGAAAAGTAACTTCTTGCGCATTCCCGTTCTTCTACTTGTTGAAATGTAACTTCATACTTTTATTTTGAGTTCATATTTTCATTTTCAAATAACTTACTATTTTGACAACTAGCTCGGGATGTACCGATTGTGGTTAAAAAAAATTTAGGATACTTACTGTATACATATAGCTATTTCTATATCAAGTTATAATATTTTATTTAATAGTTTTATAGCATGTGCCTTTTATTATTGAATATTTAAAACAACTGAGTCGGCGTTACGTAAGCGCCGCCAGAATATGGTTTGTGTGTAAAAAAATATACTTGTACTTTTAAAAATCACACAAGTATACTAATATGCTGAGGCAAGATCTTCTTGAAAAACTGTCTTACATAACTCTTCTGAGTTAACACTTTTATTTCACGGTGCCATATCTGGTTCTGCGGTACCTACCTAGCAGACTTCGTAAACTAATAATTTCGGATATACACATCATAATCCGATATACTTACGAGTCGATGTAACTCACACTAAGGAATTTAAAACCAGATTTGCTACTAAATGATAGAAATATTTTAAACCTAAAAGTATGATTTACTTATTTTACTATGTTACATGTTGTAAGAACCAAATAACTCGAACCGACATATAATGACGTAGTTAGAACTTTTCCGAGTATGTGTAGGTAGCGTTAAGCCTCAGGACTTTCGCGGTTTCTTCAAAGAAATATTTCAAGGACTCATTCATTTGACGTTCCCAACTCTGGCGGGGCTCATCAACTTTTTTATACTTTTGTTTTCATAAAAAAATAAACCTCGAAACGTGTTCACGTTTCATTGTGCCAACGTATGTTTTGTATGAAATCGCTGCTAGAATGCATTCATGAAGTGGACCTCATAGCTTATTAGGCAAGCATAATGGGTACCTATGCTATTTTCTTCATAGATTACGGTTGTGAATACGTATCCCTTAGTCTTGAAACAGTGTTACAATAATAATGTTGTCTTTTCTGGTACTAAAATGCCGACGTATCATTATAACAATACTGTTTTAAGAGGTTGTGGTTACCCCCAGGAAACCTCCATATAATAGATTTCTATTCGTCCCGATTCGACACAGTTGAGCGACTATATGCAATTTTTATCAGGGAAATAAAATAATATAAGTAAGCGTATACATACTAAAATATTACAAACATATTGTAACTATTTTCTATGTCATGCATGATACTAAAGTAACGTCGAGGTGACTGTGAAACATGAAGGATCGATCCTTTTTCATGTTTTCCTCAAATTTTCCTTGTAACGACACCTTCTATTCGAATTCACCTATAACATAAATCATTTAGGATGATTATCGTAACCACAGACAGACATCCGAATATGACATCTGTGATCGTAACGTTCTGAGCACTTAACATTTCATAAAAAATATATTTAAATTATATCTTAGCAGCTAGAATAACATTTTATTGAAACCTATCTGTCAGTAATGAACCTTTGAGAAGGTTCGAAGGGAATTTTCATCCGAGGAAAATATGTGATTATTGAGGAATCTAATTTCTAGTTTGGATATTATTCTGTTTTTTATTTAGACCGTTCTTATTTGTCAAATATGAATGATTTAATGGTAATGAAATACATTTTCAATTTATAGATAGGTAATAATTGCAAAGGTACAAATGGTAAAATTGAAAGGTACCTAGAAATTTTACAATCAAATCTGTTAGAAATTATCTTTCAGCGATCGAAATTTGGGTGACTCTATCTCTAGCTGAATACGGTTCAATTGTGCTCATTATTTGGCAGTAGCCATTCCAGGCGACGCCCAATAGGATTGCCATTGTATGCATTAAATGAATCACGAGACTGATCAATCAAATAAAATTAAAATATATCGAAAAAAAAAGCTGCGACTAGCCTATTTCTTTTTACCCGAATACCGAAGGAGGGTTATGTTTTTCAAGTGTGTTATGTATTTAGATTTTCCCTGCTGCAGCCTAAACGGATTCACGGATTTTAACATAATTATAAGGTGTATTTACATTTGTCTTTATAGGGCGGGTGGTGTCACTGGGTACATCAAAAGTATATAATAAAAAATGGCGAATTTTTGTTGAACAGGTCTTTCAATAATAGTAGGTACTAGTGTGTTTTTCGATGGGTACAACGCTTCAGTTACGAAATATTTAGCTTTTAAAAGTAATAATTTTTAGAAAATCGAAAATACAGTACTCTGCGCTGTCTAAATAATGATCTATTATTTAACTAAAAAGCCTGAAAAAACTAATACATAACTTAAAAGCCAAAACCCTAACAATATTAACTGAAAAGGGAAAAACTTAAACCATAACTTATAGTGCAAACATTATATTTTTCATATAGCAAATATAGCTTCATGATAAAAATCAATCCCTGTGGTTTTTGGAAAATATGACAGAACACTGCCATATGCCATCTCATACCAAACATGAAAAGGAGATAGGTTAGGGGTTACAAAAAATCGCTTTTAGAAATTATAGGAATATAAAAAAGTATTCATACATAGGTATCTCAGGTCAGATTTCTAATGTAAATAAAAATACC
>PQWD01008452.1:0-10028 GCA_019425675.1 Leucinodes orbonalis | reverse complement strand
GAATTGATGAAACACTTTTATACTTATATCTTACCAATATCTGCATAGGTATTATAAACGGCGTTTTTTTATATTGTCACTAGATATTAATGGTATTCATATTGAGCCTATATCATTATCTGCTACTTTTATAGAATGCGCAATGAAAACTCAATAAATGTACGTATACTTCCGACGTCACCAAGTAATGGATGCAGGGCTGGGCGAAATGCTTTCCCTAGTGAGTAATAAAATAAAGTGGGAAAGCTTTTATTATTTGCCTTATACGATAATGTTTCATTAGTGTATAGTAAGTAGTTGGATGTATTTTTACTGCACATTAATCACATCAGTTAGATACATAACAAGAACAACAAATATAGGTAATACATACATATTTCATCAAATAAAAGAATATGACGGTCATAATAAATCTAACCCTGTTGTGACACATAGATTTATGATTTTGTAAATCGGAAATCGCTCTTTATTTTTTACATTCTGCTAATATTTAGTCATATCAATTGGTAATAGTTTTCTTTTGATATTTAAATAAATACATGTAGTTAACTAATCATCCAACATTTTGTAAGGGATTTGATCATTTAATTAATGTTTTTAACATAAATTAGATCTGTGTTAACCCGTTTTCTTGTAACTCTTTTAGTTATAACACAATCTGTCTAACGTAAGAATACTGGCAAGCCTAGAATATTTCCCGTAAGTGATTGGTTACGGAAATCGTTGCAGTATCAATTTACATTTACGTTTATTTACATGAGTCGATATTACACTAATGCCAAACCTTCATAAAGCTGGATTTGTTAAAGTGAAAGAATGTTAGTGCGACTTTGAATTGATAATGAAAATAGTTTATTCTTTGCAATATACGTATGGCATTTTCGAAAAACTTAGGTCAGTATCTTGAGAATGTAAACCAATAGAATATTAATATATACACAATAAAATTTACATTTAAAATACTACGATTAAGACAAAGGTCTCTAATAGTAGGTACCTTGAATAACATTTGTTAATTAGATCAAAAAGTTTTAGCTCAACCGGACTTGTGCGTATTAAAATACGGAGGATGTGAAAGTGTAGCCACTTATGACTATGGTTGATAGAAAGAAAAATTCATTGATTTATAGAAAACATGAAAAAATTGTTAAAGCGTAAATTGAAAAAAAAAAGTGTTTTATGCACAACCCTATTGTCATTAAGCTAGCGTCACTTCTGACGCAAAAGATAGGTACCGGATGTGGCTTTTTTGGCAAAAGGAAGTCAAATAGCTTTACCAGAAATTGTTCGCACTTAAGTATTAAATATACCTATGTCCGTAATTTCATTTTAATTAATTTTAACGATGTTAGTTTAACTACCTGGAAAATGATACCGGTAATTTGAACTTCATTTATTATTGGTAATGTTATAATTTCATTAACTTAATAATCACACGTTATCATATAAAGTTGTTATTAACCAAACACCTGATAGCAATTATCTTTTGTTTGAGACTGGGAAGCACATAATAAAAATAATCAAATTGATTACTAGGTAAAATGTTTTTTATTCTTTTTTCGCATAATCATAGCATTTGTACCTAGTTTTATGGATTTATATATTTACAATCCCATTGTCTATAAAAGCACATATTCAGAATATCACAAAAAAAACATATAGACAGTCAATATAAACCTTTTCTAAACACAAAAACATGACGTTAAATGTTTAGATGTTAGCAATCCTTTTAGATATAAACACAAATAATAGAGCATATTAATAACCGAAAACGTAGATAACCCGACAACCGGCTCCGAGCCCCGCCTATTATTCACATTTCTCGTGTTGCCGGCCGTCACTATCTATTATGAGTCGGGCAAGTTAAATACAGCTTAATAAAAAACGCCTGCGGCGCCCGGACTCTGGTTCAACGTACCAGGTCGTCGATCCTCGTTGTACCGTACGGCCGACCATAAGAAATGTACGCTCACCAACGTGACCAAACGTGGAAGCACGCATGCCCACTTCAAGTCAAACGATGCAGATGACCTACGCAACTTGGCCGGGTAAAGGTGACGTCACTGCATAGCACAAAACAAGTTACAGGTGCCTGGCCAAATGGGTCTCATTGACCCGTTCCAAAATTCGAATAAGTGCCTAGACGTAGGTTCTTTCTTTAAGATATTACCTTGTTAGTTTCGTTTTAACCATCTCAGTAAGGTGAAAAGATGTCTAAGTTATAATAAGGCTTTTTCGCGTATTAATGATGGTCACTGTCTCAATCAATAACTGTGATTATTACATGACAGGTCTAAGGTTGGAAATTACCGGGTATAAGAGACCTAACATCTGCAGACTCGGGTGTCGTGCGCAGTGCGCCATTGATG
The DNA here is from genome assembly GCA_019425675.1 of Leucinodes orbonalis. NCBI lineage: Eukaryota > Metazoa > Arthropoda > Insecta > Lepidoptera > Crambidae > Leucinodes > Leucinodes orbonalis. The sequence goes on along the minus strand of PQWD01008452.1, from coordinate 7,659 downwards.
AAGAATAATAACTTTTTATCAGTTGTTGGTCTCAATCAATACCGTCCTGTACACTGTCTGTATTTGAGGTCTGTCATTTGTTTATATTAGGGCATATAATTCTTAATTTACTTCTGCTTAATTGATTGTGTAATATTAACATGAATTATTTATTAAATAAATAAACTGATTTGTTTGCGGATTACCAATAGAAAAAAATGTAATCAAAACAAATCCCACTAAAGTTTGTGTGTTTTATTCTAAACTTCTTCACGTCTAAACGGCAGAAGCGATTCAAAGGTATGCATTTAGCTGATACCCTGGATTAACATTAATGCTGTGATTCTATTTTACTAATAGTCAAATGGATATCAATTAATCATCACTTTATCAACAATCACTCACACATAAAACGCCGTTAACTATGTTTAGTTCGGCTTATAAGTAATTTGAATTGTGCACGGTTTTACACAGTAAGTAGTGATACTTTACATGCAAAATCCCTCATGTTAAAGAGATAAACAGCAATATAAGAGATGCCTTAAGTTGTTTTCCGTTAAACAGGGTTTTTCAGTTTTATATAGAAATATTGTGCTCATCAGTTAACTGCGTTCTAGGTAGTGGACGGCAGATATATACATCAAGCCACCTATTATTTATTTCCCCCATGCAGTTATACTTAATGCAAAGCAACGTTACGGCTGACGTGTAATACAGTAGTGTAAATTACTGGATACAGTGAATACATTCTGACTTGTAAGCAACTTTGCCGTAAAATAGGTAAATTTAAGCGGCGTATTATGGGTAACAATTGGCAAGTACCACCTGTTAAACTGCCTACTTAATAGTTAACTTACACAACATATAATAAAAGGTAGAAAAAGATTTGATGACCGCTATGCGTACAATAAATGGCCGATAATACTTCTATTTACCTTCTAAGTACCTAATTATAAAAATACAATATTGTATATTATTATTGAGACACCAACCTATATGAGGCATTCTGCTGTACAAATTAGGTTCTAGGCTTAAACACTGGACCAGTGTAGCGGACAATTTCCGAAACCTGACCCAACCCAACGACGATAGATAAGTTTAGTCCAGTTGTGAATGAAATGGCTCTAAGAATGACTTATTTCCGCCCGGTTTCTTTACGCCCCTTTATTTTGCAACTTCACTCGTTGCTACCAAGATTGATTACATTTTGGACTCGACTGCCGATGGAGGGTCTCTATCGACCCAACATCAGCACAAATAGATAATATTATTACAAAATATTTTAAAAAAACCTACGTGAACAGTGCTAAAACGTTTCTTTTAGGAAATGTAAGAACTTATTTACGTCCACCAAAGAAGAATTAAATTAATACTCCTAATTAATAAAAATAGTTGGCTTACCCGTATACGTACCATATTTGGTAGGGCAGTGTTATGGTTATGAATGAAAGGTTGTATCATACATATAAATTAAACCAGTGCAGAACTAGAGATTTTTTTTTGAACTGACTACTGCTGTTTGCCATCCAACTAAAAGTTATACCTATGTAAAGGTATACTTATTCTGTTTCTCTTCAACCTATCGAAGTCCACGGTTTGATGAACATACTCGTAGACTCAATCACTTTTAGGTTTATTAACATTCAAAATATTTTAATAAGTTAAGGTTTCAGGACATTTCTAACAATGAAGATAATAAATAATTGAGTAGACACCTTATATTTGTTGTTTTTCTACTATACGGTTAGTACAGTGATTTAAAAATGAAGATCGTTTTATAGACATCATATAGGTTACCGGAAAATAAATATTTTCCTACTTATCACGCTAAAATAACAACAGTATCTTGTTTCGCTAAGTAAAATAGATATGACATTATTAGGCAAAGATGCTCATTTCTTTTGTGTAGGAAGGTACCAAGGAAAACACATCAATCCTAGATCTTGTAAACAAATAACGCGTCCGACACAATTTTTTGACGCTAGCGGGATTCGAATTCCTAACCAGAAACTAGACCAAGCCTATTCAAGATCATGGTTCTATATACAGAAAGCATTTATGTATTACCTACTGTTACCTAAAACCCGTTTCCGTAGATATACAGCGCTATGCAATTTATCTAATTGCAATAGCAGGTAGATATTAAAACTGACCCGCCTTTGACCAGTTACAGCGGTAAACTAGGTCTTATTGAATTAATTTGAAGTACCAGCGTTCAATGGAAACACAAGTAGCCGTAAGGTGTTGTTTGTTGTTATCACTGTTATCAATAACGCCCGGTTTCTTTACGCCCCTATGTTTTGCAACTTCACTCGTTGCTACCAAGATTGACTACATTTTGTACTAATAGTTATTACTAAGTGTTTTCGAAAACGGTTTTTGGTTAAACATACAAGCGGGTCAGCATCAATAAATAGTACCAATGACAAATCTCAAACGATAAAGCTATATACAAGGTCGACTTACCGGGTCAATGTCCGCCTCGAAGACGTCCTTCAGGTCGTTGTCAAAGTAACCCTCCATGATGGGGGTCCACGAAGCAAATAGAGAAAATCCTTCGAGAAAAACTCGCACAATACACCAACAAACTGTCACTCCGGTTGTTTCCCGAGCGGCGCGAGGCTCGGAATTCCAACTTGCACAAACTTTACTGTCAACTTATCGAACTTTCACAGAACACGGTGCATCATCACTTGTTCACGTTTCACTATCGACGCCCATTTGTTTTTGGATTAAATAATATTGTGGTTTTTACATGAAGTTTCACTGCGCGAGAGGAATGTATGCGAGATCGCTGTAAGCATGGACGATACGAACACTCTCGACCGCGTTCCGGCGTCGAATGACGCGAGACGCCGGCGCCCCCTCCACTCCCACCCCTTTGATACTAGCCTCTCATTCATAAACAGGGGTAAAATGACGTCGATGTAAAGAAGCAAGCTGTCAAAATACAACTGTTAATTAGTTAAGTGCCTACGTTGGTGTGGGATGGAATGTGTTAAGAACGTTAAGGATCAAGAAAAGGCATTTTTAAAAAATGTTAGGCCCACATTGTAGGAAGTCAATTTGAACTTACAATTCTTATGGGTATTTCTCTCTGTGACTTAACCCTGGATAAGCCATCATCATCAGCTCATTATAATTATATCCCCTCCGTGGGGCACGAGCCTAGCCGTTACGGTGTATGTAAAGGTCTTAGACGTCCACGCGTCCCCAGTGCGGATTGACCGACTTCACGCACAACCTTTGTACGCAGGTTTCCTCACGATGTTTTCCTCCACAGTAAGAGCGTCGGATAAGCGTAGATGCTACTCAGATAGTAATAGATAGTAAATTCCGAAAATACTTAAGGCCAACACTTTGTTTATTATATTCCTGTTTATCAATCAAAAATTGCTTGTCGATGCATTTGTTCTTATTGTAAATTTTAGTTAGTAATAAGCTTGATATCTATGTATTGAATATCAATACTAGTTGACTATATAATTAAATTTTATTGTGATAGTACACTAGTAATCTTTTAATATCAATGTCTGGTAAACAAAACTCATAACATACTTAGTTGTACATAATGAATAGTAGAACTAGGTACTAACGCCTCGGACTAAAGCACGATCAAACTGCCACCGATTTTTTTCGATCATCTGATGGGTGATCTAAAAATATCGTATGTTCTTAGGAAAGCACGTTAGGCACTTGATCTTGGTCAACCATCAATCAGGATTGGGCCTGCGTGGTGTTGTATGGTCCATTCCTGAATAGCCACGCTGTGTGAAAAACCTGTGGTTTTGTATAATGGTCTACTGGATTTATTTAACACTAGCTGTGCCCCGCGGTGTTACCCGCGGTGTAAGATATTTTCCTGCAGTCAAACGTAATTTATATGTTAAGCCCTGATAACATATAGATTATGTTAGTCAGCTAACTATTAAAATTGCTTCTAAGGCGCGCAGCCCGCGCGAAATCAGCTGCGCGCCGCGCGGTATGTTTATTAGGGTCGTTCATTTTCTTTAAATAAAGTTTTCCAAAATGAAAATAGCCAGTTGTCCCTTAGAACATATCAATTACCTGCCAATAAAAGTCCCGTCAAAATTTATCCAGTCGCTTCTGGGATTACCCGGAACAAATAGACAGACAGACAAAATCTTCACTAATTATATTTTGGTGTATGTACTGCATACTTATTGAATATAGTAAAAAAATTGGCCAAGCGCGAGTGTGACTCGGCCGTGGAGGGCGCTGCAGCAAGTAACATAAAATAAAGTATTTTTTATGTACTTAGTACAGTTTTAATATGAAAAATAGTGGTTCACCGTTTATGACGTATAAAAAAACACACACCAGAAATCGTTCAAACTAAATTTCTTTGTTAGATTTTATGGTAATGTACATCATATACATATTTTTATTTTATCAACCCCATAGTTTAGAAATTAGAGGGGGCAAAATTTTTCAACTTTGGAAGTGTCTCTCGTGCCCAACTATTTAAAAAAATTATATTAGGAACCTCTTCATCATTTTCAAGCTCTACACATTGATACCCACGTACGATGAAAAAATATTTGAGTTTCAGTTCAATGTACGGGGAACCCCAAAATATATTAATTATTTTTCAAGTTTCTTGTCAAATCTAATAGCGGTTCTTAGAATAGGTACATATACTTAAAAAAGGGTGTGAGATACGGACGGACAGACGACAGACATGACGAATCTATAAGGGTTCCGTTTGGCATTTGGCTACGGAACCCTAAAAAACGGTTATTTACTTATTAGAAACAAACACTACAATTTTATTTATATGTATAGATGTAGGTAAGCCGATGGGGCGGAAAGGTCCTCGAGTGGCGTCCACGTAACGGAAAGCGAAGCGTAGGCCGACCCCTAACCAGATGGACGGATGATCTGGTTAAGGTGGCGGGTAGCAGATGGATGTCAACTGCAAGGGATCGGTCCGCGTGGAAATCATTTGGGGAGGCCTTCGTTCAGCAGTGGACATAATTAGGCTGTAATGATGATGATGATGTAGGTAGGTATTTTTAACATGGATTTTATGAGATAATTATGCTACCCCACTTCACATGCTTCAACAATTATTTGGAGATTTGCCATTTCGCAGTGGACCAGCTTGGCAGGTTATACCTATTTAGGCCACTCGTATGTTGAGTTGAGGTATACTTAGACCAGTAATGAACTTAAAAGCTGTTGAGTTATAAATATTATCAATATTAAAAAGGCGTTTACCTTTTTCTCAATGGAGTGTTTCTAGTAATAACATTGTTAATACAAAATGTTTAATATCATTATCATATCACGGACAAGAAAATAGTTTACTGCTAGACATGCCTTCCTATAGATATCCCAATTAAGATGTCCGTGGGCCTCCCCTAATATCGTCTACCTACTCAGATTGGTCGTAAGCTACCTGCATCCAGTGATCATTTTTAAGTCATAGGCATTGAAATCTATGGTCATAGGTAATAAAGTTTTCTAGCTTATAATAATACAATCTTGATATCACAGACATCGGAATATACCGGAAATCTGTGGTTGATATTTATATGGTCTACTTATTGGTGAGATTTAAAACTGGCATTCCTAGTGCTAAAGTTACCAATCGTAAAGAAGAATAATAACTATTCTCAGACCCTTTCTATGATTTTGGCTTAGGGCGTTAGTGGCTTCATTGGTTTGACTGTTGCCTTTCGATCTGGAAGTTGCAGGTTTAATCCCCGCCATGTACTAATATAGTGTCGAGTTCTACGACGAACGACGACCCTCCAGCCCGATGGACCGACGACTTACGAAAGGTCGCTGGTGGAAGCTGGATGAGAAAAGCGGAGGACCGGGATATCTAGCGCAAAATGGGGGGGACCTATGTCCAGCAGTGGACTGCGATAGGTTGAAGAGAGATCACCTGTAACGAACTCTCACATGATGTCTGAATTGTACTAGTAGAATCAATTTTAAATTGATTGTTGACATCGTTTATGATCCACTTATTTTAACCTTGTACACCTATATCTTTTCCGGATAACGCTACCAGATTCTCGACTGGTTGAAAGCAGCCTGCATCTAGATATAAAACCGCATCTATTACGCAGTGATATCCATCTTGCATGTTCTACCCCACATCAGGATGTCTTCTATTAGGAAGTCAGGAGTTAAGCCTTTCAGATAAATTGCAGTGATTTGTCAATAGCAATGGGGAATGTTTGAAAAAAAACAAAATATATTTTTTTACTCGTAGACTATTTATTCAGCGACTGCCGCATACAAGCATGATAATAAATAATTATTTATTGGTGTACAAAACAGCGTTACAATACAATTTACATTTTCAAAACGTAAACATAGTTATATAACTAGTTGTAATACCAGGGGCATGTGCACACAGCATGCATGAGGGCACAGGACCAAGAAATCGAACTTAATTACGTGAAAGCAATTCCCAAACATATGTATGCATGCAATGGTTCATCGTAAAAACTGTATTTTGCATTTGTTTATGGAATAAACGTACATATGTACATTACTACACCACATAATTAATTATTAATTCTTAGTACCACACCAATGTTTGATAAGCTGACTCAGGGTGGATAATGTCTGTCGGCTGCCGACTAGTGCTTTCGGTACGTACGGAAGCTCGATCGAAAGTAATAAACTATCGCTATGGTGGTTCTTAGATAGTTGATGTTGAGACCCCGTCTTGTTTCGTAAGGTTCGTTAAGCAATAAAAATAAAAAAAGTATTTTGCAAAATCTTGTAACATAGTTTGACGCCGTTTCTCAATTTTTGACACCGGTAGTAAAATCCAATGAAAATTCTTTTATTTCGAACTGACTACAGCTGTTGACCGTAGATGGCCTTTACAACTTCACCGGGCAATTGGCGTGCGCATATGGCTCTCAGCCTTAAACACAGCGTTGCAACTACTGACATGCGTAGGTACTATTTGACCCTCTAGTAGTTAATTTTTGGTCTCAGTGTTTTCTATGTGTAAAGTACATTGAACTATCTTTCATTCACTTTATTGCAAAATAAAAGCATATATTGAAAAATACATATAGAGATTTTATTTTAATATGTGGAGCATACTATACCTAACCTCTATGTCCATACCAGCCACAACAATCATTACGCTCCCATCGGCCGACTAGCCACTGCTTACCACCAGTGGCGTGCACAGAGATTATGAGTAGGGTATGTAAAGTGAGTGTCATTTATCTCAAACATAATAAATAATTTACATTTTTGTAAAATTAAGTGCTGTTGTTCACAGCAGGTCGCCTATGGTTTTAAATCTGTAGAGAAATGTGTTGGTGATTTTCCGGGTTGTCTGGACGCACAGGGTATGCACACATATATGGAGTGCACGCCACTGCAACCACCACTACCCAATCAGCGACTGCAACAACCTATCCCTAGGCGCAGATCGCAGGATGATTAGTAAGAACATGGCAAAAATATTTCAAAATGGGACCCTAATTTTAACTGTTTTTATCCATGGTCACATATTAAATAAATATATATAGGTACTATACTATGGTCAAGTATGAACTTGATACTTTGAACAGGACAACGTACATATGTAAATAGGGTAGATAATACAAATAAAGTTATTTAATAACAGCTCCTGAATAATCTGTAAAATATCTGAACATGCTTCCAAATTAAAGT
>PQWD01008451.1:0-15416 GCA_019425675.1 Leucinodes orbonalis | reverse complement strand
GTACTCTAAATGAGCCATAATTACCTCGATGAAAACAAGTTAAGGCTAAAGGGCCACTATTGTTTCGTGATAATTATAAAATCAAAGAAAAACTAAATTTGCAGTAGCCATGAGTATAATGTATATTCACTTGTATAGTCACTTGATTGAACTGTAGTATAATTGAACTAGCTTTCAAATGATTTAAACTTGCAAAAATATAGCTCGCATCAATGGCCTTCTTATTTTTTTTCATTATTTAGATCGCTGTTCAATGGTGAACATGTCGCTCAATGGCCTTTCTGAACATCAGACACTGAAAACTAAAGTGAAAAACAAAATTATATTTTAGAATATTCTAAGCATGTGAAAATTTACAACTGTATACATAACCTTACTCATCTGAGATGGCGCATGCGTATTCAAAATGTATTTTGTTTTTTTGAGATTGTCTGTCTCTTTGATACAAAAGAAGTGCAGGAAGCAGTGCCTGTATGGTAAGAAAGGTTTTAGTTGGCCCATATACGTCACATCACTAACACTGCATAACGTAGATACGCACTGTTAAGTGCAACCGTACTTGTTTGGTCTTATGCATTAGTGATTTGCCACGTGGCAGGTGGCAGAGTGGTGTGTTCTTGTATCTTTCATTACGTAGTATACTCTATTGTATATCCTGCAAATAATTTGCCTTTAAGTTGTTTACCATCTAGCGCTCCTCGTAGTCACCACCTTGCCACAACTAACATCCATTTGATACCGAGCTTCTGAAGTAAAGATTGGACAGTTCTTTACTTCAGAAACTTCTCACGTCTTGCCTATGAGAGTAATATTAACCTAATACATATCTTAGTGTTATCTTCAATGTTTTCGTTTCAGCAAACAACGATTAAGAAATTCTACACAACGTAATTGCACTTACGGAATTTATAATAAAAATAAGGTAAAGTAATATAAGGTCCTTTAAATAGGGAAACAAGTTACAAAACAAGGGCGAAAATTTATGATATCAACATCTCTTAATTTATGGCACGGAAAATCTCACTTTTTCAAGACACCACAGTAACAATACCGTTATAATTATGGCAAATTTAAAAAGAATTTTATCTTCTGGGTTCTCAGAAAGGTCACGTCTTGAAGCTATAAAATCGTAAAGACAGTGATAAATTGACAGTGTATTTTTTGTTTTCTGGCTATCATATTATACTAGCTTTTGCTCGCAGGTTTGCTCGCGTTAAGAAGTATAATTTTTCATCCCTATAATATTCCCATAGGGTGGAAGTCATGAAAATACTTTCTTAGGGGATACCTATCATGTCCTACTAACTTTATGCATGCAAAGTCTTGGCTTGATCGATTAAAAATTGAAAAAGTTTTATACAAAATTTCTTCCTTTATTTTATCCCCTTGGGGCCAGAATTAGTAATAAATCCAACGTCATGACATCTACCTGCATGCCAAATTTCAGCGTTTCAGACATATTTGAAAGAAGCCTAGTTTTACAGTGGACTTTATGGCTAAGATGTAGACAGATAATGGTAAACGAGCAAACGTCTCATCTGATAGTAAAATGACGCCGCGACCCTTGTGGACCTATATTTTTAATTTTATTTCTTGCTAAAACTTAAAAAAGAACACATCATTCTATAACATTTTAGGAACCAACCCAATTTAAAATTTATTTATGTTATTACATAATTCATACTTCATTTTTTCCAATTATTCTGATTACGAATTTAATTTCACTAACAAATCATATCATTTTCAATTTATAAAAAATGCTACTGAAAACATAAATTATAAAATAACAACATTGAAATAGTTATTGAAGTTAGTTACAAAAGTGACTTTCATCATCAGCTCATTAAACGTCCCCGCCGAGAGGCACGAGCATACCCGTATAGGGTGATTAGGCCTTAGTCATCCACGCGGGCCCAGTGCGGATTGGACGACTTCACACACAACCTTCGAATCTCTTCGCAGGCGTGCATGAAGGTTTCCTCACGATGTTTTCCTTCACCGTAAGAGCGTCGGATAACGTACATATATTTTTCGAAAATTCGAAAATACATTGGTACGTGTCGGGATTTGAACCTCAGCCCTCCCGGTAGGAAGGCGACAGTCCACACCACTGAAGTGAAGTGACTTTAAATGAATATAAATAAAATCCATATATAGTTTGCATAGTTCTTAAATACCGAGTAGAATTAGCTGTAGAAATCCCGTAGTTACTATTTTCACAAATTTAGTTATTTAAACAAAACTGTAGTATTATTAACTAATAAGATAATATTACCGACATAGCCCGCCGGATCAGCAAGTTTAAGTGGCAGTGGGCTGGTCACGTATGTCGCAGAACCGATGGCCGTTGGAGCGGATGAGTTCTGGAGTGGAGACGGCGTCTCGGCAAGCGTAGCGTAGGACGCTCTCCGGCCCGATGGACCGACGACTTGCGAAAGGTCGCTGGTGGAGGCTGGATGAGAAAAGCGGAGGACCGGGATATCTGGCGTAAAATGGGGGCGACCTATGTCCAGCAGTGGACTGCGATAGGTTGATTAGAAGATATTATTATGAAAAAGAACATTCTACAATAACTATAAAAAATGTATATCCTAATGAAAATAATGGTCCAGAAAAACAAATATTAAGCTCAAGTTATGTTAATTTAGTAGAACATCTCAATTGCGTTATTGTGCGAGTTTTTTAAATGTCTTGTTCGTACTTATCATTTTAAGACGCACCGGGCAGTCGTTGTCGGGGCTAATACCTAGTCCAATTATTCAAGCAGATCTCAAGGAACCCACTTACTCTGACGGACTCGTTCTTAGTATATTTTATCTCCCACAATAATGCGTTGCTAAATGAGGGCTAAAATTACGCTAGCAATTATATAACGGGCCGAATATTTTATTTAACAGGCCTAAAAGTCCTGAGACAAAAAAATAATAGAAAGAAAAAACATCCGAGGCTTTCAAAGGTCCGGAGGAGGGCTGAAATAACGGTTGTTACGCATTAAAAAATAATTTCTCCCTTTGTAATGCTCGATTTTTCCCTGTCGCTCAAGCGTCGCGCTTATAACAATTTCTAGCATTATTTTTTAAGGACTTTTGTTGAGTGCTGTTGGCTTAATGGTCGCTTGTAGCCTTTGATCCCTCTACGTTTGATTGAGCAGGTGCAAAATGTCTCAGTGTAGTTATTTTATGGATAGTAACTTTTGTAACTTAAATCGGTTATTTTATAAGAACCTAATAGCCTGATTGTTTGAAATGAGATTTGTTTAATACTTTAAATAATATATACAAAACTTTCATTGCTTGCCATGACAATATTTAATTGCATCTAATGGACTGATAAGAACAATAGGAAGAAGCTCAGCTTATTCTGATCTGAGATTCAAAGTCCTAGATTGTTATTATAAGTAGTAGATTTTTTTTTGAAACTGAACTTTTTGTATATTGTATGTCCTTATTTGTAAACAAACCTTTTATGGATAGATACCATTATCCTTACGAAAATAATAAAGTCTTACTCTGTGGCACACTAGAATTTATATGCAACGACAAGTAGTCTCACGCTACTTTCATATGAGGCCATGGTATCACTCCTTCCAGCCAAATAGTGCCTCCACACTTAAAAAATAGTAGTTGTTTCCATAAATAGGTAAATTTTCAAGATGGGGCGAAGCTTACGTTAACGTTCGTGGTGTTTGCTCTTTGATAGATTACGAAGCGTTGCGACATGCACACATGGTTACATAGCTAATCTTCTTAATTAAGAAAATGTGCATTACCTCATTTCTATCAGCATCTATTCATTTATATCAGTATTTACTCATTACATATCAGTATCATATAACGTCACACTGCACGGCACCGGACATTCCAGGCAGAATAGCCATTGGGGAGATTGGTCATACATTGTATCATATCTATATATTGTATATAATAATAATAACGGTTTCTAAACACAGCACTAAAACCCCGAAAAAATCTTGAATCTGCCGTTGAACACCTTAGAAGACCAAGTGTTGACTCAGAAGTTGTCACCAGACGTCAAAAGTTCTCCGAAACATGTCACTTTGTTCCATTCCACACGGATGCTTCCGATATCGCTTGCGCGCTGGACGGCCTACCCATTACTGGTTCATAAGCCTAATTTGACAATAATACGAGTACCAACATACATTTGTAAGTGCACCTACTTACTCTCTCTTTCACTCAACTTATCGCAGTCCGTTGCTGGGCATAGTCCCCTAATTTTACCCAGATATCCGGGCCTTCATTTTCTTATCCAGCTTCCACGCGCAACCTTCGCAAGTCGTCGGTCCATCGCTACGCTTGCCATGACGCGGTCTCCATTCCAGAAATCGACAGCTTCAGACGAGTAACTAACTTACTTACTGTATAAGAAACATTTTCAGGCATACACCTATCCTATAAAGACAACACGATGATACAATTAAAACATTATTAATGTTTGCTTAAGTCTGGTTGTCGTATGTAACTGTTTGCGTTTGCAAACATACAGGATAAATAAACAATATTATAGGCCTTGTGTCTTTGGCAAAATTGTTAAATGTGATTTATATAACCATGTTTGCTGAACATACTAACGCGGTATATAAAGTATTGTTCATGTTTGCAGCTTTATACATGGCAAGTGGAATAATGCATTCATTTTTATGCTGTGATATAATCATACTACGTGACACTTAACCGAATCCAAAAAGAGAAGATCATATTGTTAATAATCGGGATATTTCTGAACCCGTGAGACGCGGCCCACTCTGTATCACGATGAGTTGATCTTGATGCTGCTTCGGCTGTGTGACCTGGTCATCACAAGCTTAAGAGCTAAATTGTCAGAGACACATTTGCCTTTAATATAGGCCACGTAGGACTTAGTGTGGAATTTGTATCACCAGTTTGTTTCCAGAAGAGATGACATATAGAGCGTACTTTATATTGAAGGGCCGGCGATGTACTTTCCTATCCTATAGTGATTTTTATATGAGCCGTATTCTCAGCTGTCGCCTTTTAAAAATGACTACATTTCATTTGTTTTGCGTTTTCCATTCAATTCACACTAAACCAAAATGCATAAACAAAACATTCATTAACAAAATAGCAACATATAAATTTTAATAAGACAAATTATACACAAAAATTAATAGAGGTTGTACTATATGGTACTAATAACAAAGAAACCTACCGATTTTGTTAGTAATCTACCCCATTGTTAAGTCATTTGTGTAAGCTGACATATAGACGTATTACACCATTTAGGTCATCGTAAATTACTACTACACATTTGTATTTTTTCGATTGGTATCGAAATTTTTCCATTAATTGTATCACCAATTAAATAAAAACGTGACTGAATTGGGTCATGCTCGGCCTATATTTAAACATTACTAATGGACATTCGAATTTACATCTGAATTGAAAATATCATGAGTTCATTAAAAGTCCTCACCGAGGGGCACGAGCCTACCCGTAAAGGGTGTTTAGGCCTTAGTCGTCCACGCCCATTGCACATTAGCCGACTTCACACACTACCTTTGAATCTCTTTGCAGGCGTGCGAAGATTTCCTCACGATGTTTTCCTTTACCGTAACAGCGTCGGATAACGTACACATAAATTCGAAAATTCGAAAACATTTTTTACGGTGGAGATTTGAACCTCAGCCTTCCCGATAGGAGGGCCAGTCTACAGCATTGAGCCTCCGACGCTCTTTACGATTACTTACTGTTGATTAATTTAATTAATCAAAGTGTTGCAGATGAATATTCTATGTTTATCTGTACAATAAATATATAATTAATTATGGAATCGTATCATGTATATAATACAGTGCGAGTTAGTACTGATAAAAACGTATTGCATTTTACAGCCAGTTCTACATAATGCTAGTGAAGTTGGAAGGTTTATGTTCAATTCTGAAAAGTGTAGGAACTTACTCAAAAAGCGCCATTGGCTAAAATTTTAAAAGTTTATTTGAGCAATAAAAAATAATACTCGACTGTATTTATCTGATGTGTAGATTAAACAGTGTTTTAAAGCTAAAATGAAACTAAAGTGTAAGTGTGTATATTGAGTATGTAGCACGATTTATTAAGTGTGAGTAAGGCATCAAATAAAATTCACTTAATAGATCCTCAAAACAATATACGAGTACGACTATACACTCGTGAGTTTGTATCAACTTGATTACTTATACTTTGTCATAGTGCCCACTATATCACATCAAGATAATGCAAAAGTTACACGTAATGAGAACTCGGGTGGGTCCTTTATGGGGTAGCTTCCGCCACACTACATAGTTCGTCCTTTTGAAATAGAGATTGTCAACCCTTATTCATAGTATAAATAGGTAATATATTTTCTACATTGCATAATTTAAATTCCGCATTTCGTAAATAATTCAGCGGTTTCGACCGGACTATCTTAGTTATATTGTCATTTAAATAAGCGGATTTTTAATTCTTTCAATTCTAAGAAGTTTGTGTAAAAGAAAACGGTATTTAATTTATATATTTTTTTATAAAATTCACTCAAATCAGTGTATCTTACATAATAAGGTTAAATAAAATTAAAGGATATAAGCTGATTACAGTTGTTGCATAATTATTATCATATAGGGAAAAGAAAAAAAATAAGCCATTAACGAACCTGTCTGATTTAGATTGACTTATATCTTCTCAATAATTTATTGCCTATAAATATCTCAATTATTGTATGTTGGAATTGTCTCGAAAATAAACTTTTGTGTTTTGGACCAATCAGTTCATACTCATACAATGTATTGAAATACGTAAACAGAAGGGTGTTGCCTACACTACCCCATACAACCGAAGAGAGTATCCTGGATACCGTAATGAGTCTACGCTACACCCCTTTGGAAGGTAAATTTATTATATATAGAAATGCCATTGTTGTGTATTTTAGGATAATAAATAAATTTAAACCCAAATGTAACAGTTGTATCACTGTTTCTCATCTGTGTGTGTTTGATTGTACACTCTGTTGTATATACAACGTAAAAAAATTCTCTGCTTTTTACGCACATCTCTTATATTATCAATTAAAAAAATAACAGTGAGTATGGTGTATCTGTGAGAATTTATTCACAAAGATTTTTTTTTTTAATTGATAATATTAAGAGATGTGCGTAAAGCAGAGCGAATTTTTTACGTGTATATTTGTGTTGTGTTGTGTACCTTGCCCTAACGTAATGAACTAACTACTACTCATTACACTTTATTTATTTTAGATGTAATACGTAAGTCTGCATCTAGTGATACTTTGCACCTTAAATGCGATATCCACCCCCTTACGTTAAGACGTTCCAGACTGCGCGTTCAGATTAGTGTTTGTCTCCTTAAACAGTTTAAGTTCCATAGGTGATCAATTTTGAGCCCTGCCAGTGCCCATTACTTCTTGGTCATGAAAGCGACTAAGTCGCTTTGATTCGTCGATGTCCTCAATTCATACTTCTTGATATAACGATATACTGGAAATGTAAAAAAGAAACAAAGTTAAGTGTATTCGTTCAGAAGATTTATTTGATAAATACTCCGATCAATACACACACTTTTATGAAAAGAAATATATTTTGAACAGCGCGAGAATCGAGCTTGAAACCTTAATAGCTAATTTCTTAATTACGAGTATAAAAACAAATCGATCAATGTTCATGTTCTGTATAAAATGTTTGTGACTACTGCCCGAGATATTTAACATGATAAAAGGGATGGCCCTCTTATCTTTCAACTATCAACAAAGCTTGTTTACTGTAACTCATGTTCAGTTGATTTAGTAATAATAGCTAAAGTTAGGAATAGCTATAACTATGTTTTGACTAAATTCTATTCAACCTATCGAAGTCCACTGCTGGACATAGGTCTCCCCCATTTTGTGCCTCCGCTTCGCTTTTCTCATCCAGCACCCACCAGCGACCTTTTGACTAAATTAATATAACTTATAGTAAATTAAAATGTTTGTATGTATCTGTATTATGTGCATGGAAATGGTAATCCTACAAGTAAATTACTAGGTGGTAGACTCGGTACTAAGTCGTTTAGTTAGAAACTAACGCATTTTCAGAATTCGTCCCGTAAAATAAAAGCGATTTGCACTTCTATGTTTCGGGATGAGGGCACTGTTGCTTGTAAAATAACAGGGTATATGAGACCTTACATCTGTAGTCTCAGATGTCAAGCGCAGAACGGCATTGGTGGAGAATAATAACTGATTACCAGTTGTTGGTTTCAATCAATGCCACTCTGTCATTGTCAGGTGTATCACGTACCATCAGGTGAGCGTCCTGAGCATCCTGTACACTTTGTAATATACAAATAAAGGAAAGTTTTATCTAATAAATATTGATGTGCTACAATTTTCACTTGAATTCGTGTTTGCCTCCGACATGCTAAAATAAAAAGCTAGAATATAAAGTAAACACCGAATTTATCGACATAGCTCTTTGAATGAGTACACAGAAGTGGAAGTGGGCTGGTCAAGTCTCCAAACCATTTTATGTTCGATGAACCCAATAAGTGTCGGAGTGTAGATATCGTTTAAATAAACGAAAACGCGTTTATGACGTTTTTCGATTTAAGCATTTCCATAAATAAAAGGTAGTCACAATGTGATTTCAAAAAATCCTAATAATAGTACGTGCGTAGTTATTTGAAGACGAATTTGACACTATATCCCTATTTATGGTATTTGATTCTCACCAGGCACTTTCTCCAAAAAGTAGCATTGTAATCTGTCTGATGAGTTTTAGTTCAATTCGTATATAGGCTTTGAGTGACTTTTTTCAGATGGACTGAGTTGTAAGAAGTAAAGAAAATTGTATTCCAGTAACTGTTCACAAACGCATTGGAGGAAGTCTTTAGGACCCTGGGCTGGTTTGAAGAGGTGCTAACAATTCTCTTTGTCAGTAACTAGTACTAAGGCTCTTTAACCTGTGTTTTTTAATTTTTGAAAGGCCGTATATTCAGTATTTAGATCTTCATTGCGTTCCCTTTTATGTATAATTTTTTCTTATGTAAAACAAGGAATAATCATAAAATCGTAATATATTTCCAAAATTCAATTTTATACATATTTTTTAGAATCGATAAATTGAATCATGCGGTGCCAATTTTATGCGAATAACCCAGGGTTAGTCTAAGAATTTTGGGTAATAA
The DNA here is from genome assembly GCA_019425675.1 of Leucinodes orbonalis. Taxonomy (NCBI): domain Eukaryota; kingdom Metazoa; phylum Arthropoda; class Insecta; order Lepidoptera; family Crambidae; genus Leucinodes; species Leucinodes orbonalis. The sequence continues at coordinate 6,240 of PQWD01008451.1, read as the reverse complement.
TAACCACAGATTACAAAGAAAATGGGGGAAACCTATGTCCAACAGTGGACTGCGATCGGTTGAAGAGAGACGATTAAGTACATATTTCTGAATTTAAGATAAATCATGATCCGATTTCATGACTTTTTTCCTAAAAATTTAAAAGGCAACGCTGCATTTTTAGAAAGGTAAAAAAAATAAGTATAATAGAAATCAGCAGCTTCCACATGCGAATTTTGCTCAAATAATTATGTCAAATAGATCAAAGGTTTCGAAACAAATAAAAAAGTGCAAGTGTTTCCTTGATATCCCACGTTCTGAAAATTTTAAAAATCAAATAAAAATTACAGATTAATAACAAATTCAGCTTAATGAGTATTATTAAGCATTGTTAATTACTAAATCGATATATATTATAATATATATTTTATATATATATATATATATATATATATATATATATATATATATATATATATAAATATATATATATATTAATACCTGAATTAGGAGAATCCTGTAGCTCAGGTATTAACACTCTACCCCAAAGTATAATATATTAATAATTAATATATTTTTGATACTATAGCTATATATTTTTAGTAAATTGATCTGCTGTACTCTAAGTCTATTTTGTTCAACATAAAGTAATCAACGTCTTTGACATACTGTACTCCCTCATTTGATTGGACCCTTTGTTCTAAAAGCCATCAGGCTGCCCAATCAAGTAAGAAATTGGCGATTCAATGGCTGGCCTACACTGGCTGTTACGGAAGATAAGCTCCTTAGTGAAGCTTAAAATAGGTTGAAGGCAGAAAATTTAGGGGTCAACCAGATTATTTGCTTGAACTTTGTTGACTGAATAATGAAATGTGTGGTTATGGCTGAGTGGTATTTGCGGTATCCTTTGTCTGATTTTTTTTTAATTTCGCCATTATAAAGGCGTTGTCCTCAATGGTGTGGACTGTCGCCCTCCTACCGAGAGGGCTGAGGTTCAAATCCCAACACGTAACAATGTGTTTTCGAATTTTCGAAATTATATGTACGTTATCCGACGCTCTTACGGTGAAGGAAAACATCGCGAGAACCTGCGAAGAGATTCAAAGGTTGTGCGTGAAGTCGTCCAAACCGCACTGAGAAAAATGAATACTATGGTGTTTGCTTTGGATGGACTCTGTATTGTCACGTTACAGAGTCGTTTCGATGACCAATTGGTAGCGGTTGAGACGTCGACTGCAACACCGTCGTCGACGTCGATTTCCAACAATCACTCCAAGTAAGTCCCTATGTGATTTTTTAAATTATAACGAATACCTACCTTCGACAAGGATCCGCATTTTTTATCAAAAATAATAAACCATGACAAAAGTTAGCTTTGTTTTCCTATAACGGAATGAAAAATTATAAAATTACTGCGTATTCCCCTCGATCATTTGCATGGGGTTTCCCCATGACTAAAAGAACTGACGAAGCATAATTCCCCCTCAATATTTGAAAGGAAGCGATATAAATTGTGTATAAAAACCATTCATTTCTGTGAACGTAATTTTTTGTAAAAATTATGCTTGCTGGTGAAATAAGTGGTAGCTAATAATAAAAAATACGTTTTTGATGATGATGATGGTGAAACATTATTTGTTTGTATATGTTATTACTACGTACGGTAAATTATCACAATTAAACGCAAAATAAGTGGGATCATAGGTATATTATTTATTAGTATAGGTACGCTGCCCACTGGTAATTAGATAGGCCAAGATTTAAACTATTATTATATTTCTTAGAAAATCTGCGACGTGTGCACGCCGGAATTCTTTACGCATCTTCATTTCGTTGTTTCTTTTTAGTGTGGTAAGATATCATTGAAATATTTCATCAAAGACGTGGTAAAACTCACAGCTGCGGAACTTATATTTAATGAATATTTAAAATGTCAAATGGTTAACACCAACATTATAAATGAGGTAAGCGTTGGTGTAAAGTAAAGTGTAAAGTTCATCAGAAGTCTGCTTTGCATTTTCTATCAGAAAAGTTCTATCCCCACTTAGATGCAACCCAAGAGTATCTTGTAAGGTAGGTTGCTTGCAGGTTGTGGTCGCCTCTTACAGTTTGCATGACGACGGTCACATAGTTCCACCGTGGGTGAGTGGGCACTAGATGTTTAGCTGGCGCTACGCCAACTCCGAGCAGACTATAAAGGCTTGGTGAGGCTTGTGATATGGATATAGGATTTGCAGGTAACTACTAGTGACACCATCCACTAGATGTGTAGATTTGCAACTAATAACCGCCACTCTGCTCCTATACGCGTCGTCTATCCTTATTTGTTGTTCTGCAGTATGTCATCCGACTTTGTGAGGACGATTTGAGTACCGAAAGGACAAAAGTAAAATCTTGTCATAAATTTATACAGACAACAGAACATGATAAATTTTTGACAACCAAATGTTTATCCTGGTTAAATATGGGAATTTTAAAGTCTTGGCGTATACAGCAAATTCTAGCAAATGTGGGCTCAAGCACTTTAGATTCACGTGTAATTTCTGCTTAAAAATGAGTACTTAATCTTATTCTAATACTGTAGTGAAACAGCGTACCTCGCCTATACATATCGAGATATTAGATAATACATGTGAACCTGCCCTTACCTTCGGCCTCTTCAGAGAGCTGACTCAGCTAAACACTAACGATAATAACATGTTTGAAACGGCGACGCTGCACTTGCAACTATTTATCCATTCCTAAAGTTCAATGAACTCCCCACAGGGGTCCATTAAGCAAATTACTTTTCAACACCCTAGTACGCTGTTTAACGATAGCGAAAATACATTTTGCAGAAATATAGACTGATGCTGGTTTGTTCATTAAATTTAATTTGTAATCTTGGACAATTGTTTTATGTTTCCTTGTGGGAGACCGGTAATTGTTTTTTTTTTTTTTTTTTTTAGTTTATTTATTGGACCACAAACAAGTTTGCAATACAGTTGCGATATCACTTACAAAATAAAATGAATTAAATTATTACAAACTCAGCATCGTTGGACACATATAAAGTACAAGGATATGGAAAATTGTGTGATTCTAAGTTTTGAGTGTACACAATAGTAAAAGGAAAAATAACCATTTAAATTTAAATGATAAAATAACAATATAAGTGCACTGTATGGAGGAGGGTGCGTGTGCGCATTCATGGATGTACTAGTAGGTATAATATATAAATTATTATACATATAGATATATAATAAAAAATTCATAAATATTCATATATATAAATATATAAAATAAAAATAAAAATGTGTGTGATAAATGCAAATATAATTCATAATAATAAATACTCAAAAGTAGTTTCATTTTCGTTTTATTTCATTACTATAGATTTAAGAATACTGATAACATGTCTCTTGTAGGAACCAGCGCTACATGCAAACATATCTAAGCTATTAAATGTCTTATTGTACTTATCGAGAATACGATATAAAGGTGAACGCAGTCCAGCGTTGGTTCTTGTCCTAGTAGTGACAAACAATGGATTTTGACGCGTTGCACGCACTCGAACTCGCAACGGGACGGAGTAACAAATATTATTAATAATGTCTATACAGTCGTATTTGTTGTTACACAGGTCATAAAGAAGCATAGCCTCTAATTGAAGACGACGTGATTTTAAGTCGAGGAGTTTATATTTTTTTAGTAATTGTAAATATGGAAGGCGTTTTTGGAGACATCTGTATGACATGCGACGTAAATATTTTTTTTGAACCATCTCAAGACGTTTGTGATATTTATCATAGTAGGGATCCCATATCGGTACCGCGTACTCAAGCTGCGGTCTTACCAATGAAGTGAACAGATAAATAAAAGTAGTGTGATTTTTAAATGCAGAAGATGATCGCATGACAAGGTTGAACATTCTATAAGCTTTACTGATTATATTTTCAATATGTAAATCAAGATGAAGCTTACTATCGAGTGTTACACCCAGGTCTTTAATGTAGTTTACTTTGTCTAAGTTAATACCACAAAGGGAGTATGTGAAGTTACTAATGTTTTTTTTTTGGTAAATGTAATACTTTTACATTTATTAATACTAAGTTGCAATTTGTTGTCGTGGCAGTAATTGGTAAACCTATTAAGGTCTTCTTGTAACAGAATGTGGTCGTTATCATTATTTATGGTGTGATAAACTTTTAAATCGTCTGCGTATAGGAGAAACTTACTAGTTTTAAAAACTTCATCAATATCATTAATAAACACGACGAATAGCAGCGGGCCCAATATAGACCCTTGTGGTACACCTGAAGTGACATTTACAACCCGTGAATCACAGCCTCCGACTACAACTTTTTGAGTTCTGTTGGTAATATATGATTTAAACCATCTCCATAAGTTTCCTCTTATGCCATTGTACGCAATTTTTTCGAGTAAAATCCTATGATCCACGCGATCGAATGCTTTTCGGAAATCAGTATAAATGCTGTCTGTTTGTTCATTATTATCAAGTCCATTAAAAAGATCGTTAGTGTATACAAGCAGATTAGTAATAGTTGAACGCTTTTTAACGAAGCCATGTTGTTGTTTTATGATTTTGTTATGGAGATGGGGATAAATAAAGTTGTGAACAAGTCTCTCAAATACTTTGGAGATAATAGGAAGATTTGAAATCGGGCGGAAATTTTCTACGTCCCTCTTGGACCCACCTTTATGTACGGGTACTATTCGAGCACTCTTCCATATACGAGGGAATATCCCACAGTTCAAACATTTATTGAAGAGGTAACATAGAGGCTTATCTATACTAGAAGCGGTTTTTTTTAAGAAGATAGAAGGTATATTATCTACTCCCGCACCCTTAGAGATATCTAAATTTTTTAGAGATTCACAAACGTCTTCCTTAGATACAGAAATATCGTTAAGAGAGAGATCTGATGTTGAAGTATGTGAGGAGTCACAATCTAGAATGTCGAAGTTATCTGGTACAGTAGCCGGTTGAAAGACAGACTGAAAAAAATCACTAAATAAGTTACATGCGTCTTCGTGACTGTTTGCAGTTGATGTCTTGTAACATAAGTTGTGAGGTATATCATTTGAACGTTTACGATTAGACATATACATCCAAAAATGTTTTACATTTTGTTTTATATTATTTTCTAATGAGGTAATATAATTATTATAACATCTTATAGATTCGGCTTTAAACTCCCTTCTATAGACTGAAAAAATATTGTAATTTGATTCATTATTAAACTTTTTTACTTGTATCCATGCTTTATTTTTTTTTAAATAAAGTTTAATGAGCTTAGTGGAAAAAAATGGGATAAATATTTGGTTTAATAATTTTTAGAGGTACGTTTTCTCTATAATAGAATAAATCTTTTCATAAAATAAAGACACAGCCTCTTCAGCATCGGTATTACAGAACAAAACATCCCAATCAATTGCCGAAATTTGTTCATTAATAACGTTAAAATCGACATTTCTAAAGCAATATTTTGAAGACGGCTTACGGCTTATGTACCTGTCTCGACCCTTGATCGGGACCGATACCCAAAACGGCGGATGATGCTTATCTACGGGTACTAAGGCGGCTGGCGTGGTCGACAAACAGCAGTCGGTTACGCTAGTGAGAAACAAGTCCAAAGTATTATTATTACTATTTTTAAGTGTGTTAATTTGATAGCAATTAAATACAGCCATAAAACTACCAATACGTCTATGCGATTGGTTAGAATCAGTCGTAGTAAGGCAGTGCTTATAGGGGTCGCCGTCGGCCCATGACAAATGAGGTAAATTAAAGTCTCCTGCTATAATAATATCTGAAATGTTTACGGTTGAGGATATGAGCAAATTTTCTAACAAGTTAAAATAATCAGAATAAACTTGGTGGCATTGTTTTGGTGGTATGTACACTGCACCAATATAATAGTTACATGCGCCTAACCGCAGCTCAAGGAGTACCTGATCAACAATAGACGGGAGGGGGCGGAGTGCGACGGGTGCGCAGGCGGCGCACAGTGCGCGCCGCACTGCCACCAGTACGCCACCGCCTTCGTGACGGCCAGTCGCCACACGATCGCGGTCTGCGCGAAATACTATACCTACCATCTATGTACTCGCTATCCGAGATATCTGCATGTAGCCAAGTTTCGGTTAATAATATGACATCATAAGAGTGTGAAAGAATGTTCATAAATAATGTATGTAGCCGGGTTCGAATGCCGCGGCAGTTCTGATAATAAATAGATAAACTTGAATACATATTTA